>JAVKPL010012806.1:0-66780 GCA_032173675.1 Gastrolobium villosum | reverse complement strand
AGGAAAAATGAAGGAATCGCCATGGATGGCACAAGATATATGTACCATGAAGGCACTATTGCAGTTAGTGGATGTCGACTCAAATTGGCAGACGTATCAGTGATAAAGGAACAGGGTGGTTGAGATGTACAGTTGATAAGTCCATGAAATGTGACTTGGAACATTTGGTTTTTAATATGAAATTGTATAGGAAAAGAATATTTTGTGCATAATATTAGCTCCAAATGCATTGTGTTGATTAATCCCAATTTAAGAACTAATGTGCTTGCATTTGTATTTTTCAGGCCCATCTGTGACATTGTCCATGCAAAGAAAAGGAGACAAGGAATGGGCTGAACCTTTGAAGAGCAAGTTAGAAGCCCAAGAGAAGAGAAAAAGAAAAAAAGAAGAAAAAAAGCAATTGGGCTATACTAAAAAAGGGGCGAAGCCCAAAAGAAAGAAAAAAGATGTGGTGGGCTGTGCATGTGCGAAGCCCACAGTGAAACCCGGTCAAAAAAGAAAAAAAGAAAGGAGGAAGGGAAGAGGGCAGAAGCATTCTTGAAGGAAAGAAAAGGGAACAAGAGAAACCCTAGCAGCCACCCGATCACAGCCCCCACCTCAGCCAAACCGATCCATCCCTGTCCCAGATCAACCTCCAAGCTCAGATCGCCGTTGATTTGCAAATCATTACTCCAAATCACCCCTCATCCACGGTCCACAAAGAAACCCCTAGCACTATTTTGTTGATTCAGAAAATGCCAAACAACACCTTTTGTTGAGTGGGTGAGTGAGAATCCGTTGTGAGTGGAGGTGGACTGATTTCTGTGCGCAGTCCAGTGTACGGGCAGAAAAGAAAAATCCCATTGTCTGAGAAAGGGAGAACAGCAACTGGGGACCACCTTGCAACGCACAAAAGGCGCGTCATCCTTGCTACAGCTTAGGAGCGCAATACGTGGGGGCTGCAAGAAATGGGCCCACAACCCATGCATGTGTGAGGAGGGTGCTATAAATAGTGGAAGAACAGTGAATGTGAGGATCGATCTTTTCTGCATCTATCTTTTCTGAATCGTCTGTAGACATTTTCCCCTGAGTTTTTATTTTCTGTAATGCATACTTTGGTCCTAAACTTATTGGTGCAGCATTGAGGTTGTCCTGTTGTTAGGACTCTTGCTGCACCTTTGATTTCTGCGTTTTTAGTTTTTAATTTGAACATTCAGTTGTTGTTTAAAGCTTAACCCTTATGGGTATGAGCTAATTTCATTAAGGCTGGGTGTAGGTACCCGAACCTCAGTCTTGAATTTGTGTAAATTTCAGTTGCTTAATATTGATTCCCATTTTGTTCAATGTTGTGTTAATTTTCATTTATGCTATTTTTAAGGCCCGATTATAGGATAACATTTCGGGATTTAGTCATTGAGAAATGACTAAAGCCAGAACTGTGTTAAACACATGGACTTGAGGGTGAAAATTCTCAAGGGATGTTACTCAGAGATGAGAACAACCTCCATGATGTGTTGGTTGGATTTAATGTTCGTTCCTTCTTTAGCACAGAGATGTGCAATTGATGGTAAATGATAATAATGTTTTTAAGAGATTAAAAGCAGTTAGAGAGGGTTCAACACATGGGAATTGATTTTAGGAAACTGTTTTAGCACTTATTTGGATGCTGTGGGGAAGGGGAACCGAAACTCAACCTATTTTTCTTTACAAATTATTCTCTACATTTCAGAATTACTCTCAGCAAAAATTCACCATAACTCTCTTAAATTTCTAGTTACTGATTCCTTTATAAAAAAATATTTGGCATTTAAATCTTTTTATGTTTATATATAAACTCCCAATCATTTTAAATTTAATTTTATTTTTAAATTTTATGCTGATTAGCAATCACTAATTAGTCAAGTTAGAAAAATGCAATAGATCCTTGAGGGAACGATATTTGGGACTCATAAAAGCCCTATATTACTTGTTGTCGCGTATGCTTGCGCGTGTACTTGCAAACTGTTACAAGGAACCAAAAAGTTTTTGGCGCCGTTACCGGGGATCGAAGTATTTTTTTGATCAAATTTCTATGTGTGATTGCTATTTCTGCATAGTTACTGTTTGCTGTTTTTAGTTTAGTCATTTGAATTTTGATTTAGTAGTTGTTTCTATTTTTTAGTTTTGATTCTGTTCGTGGTAATTCCTGCCTTATACATCCGTTTGATCATAAACTGTTTGGGACTTTTCTGTTTGCAGGTTCTTGTTTGTTTGTTTGTTTGGTTGTTGCGTTTGTAAAAAAAAAATAAAAATTTAGTAATCTAGGTTTTGTTAGCTTGTTAGATTTTTTTTTCTTTTAGTTTAAAAAAGGGTGCATGAGTGCAACTCCACACCCTTTCTTAGCAGCATTCGATCCTGAACCAGAGAGAACCTTTAGGCTTAGGATAAGAGCCCAGAGAGCTAATAGGAACATTCCAAACCCTGAGTTTGAAGAAATGGAAAATGAAGGAGAGGGAAATGAGGAAGGACCTGAGAGGATCCAAAATCAGCTCATAAATGACAATGATAGGTCCATGATGGACTTTATCATACCAGTTTTAGATGAATTAGATCCCAGTATTGCCCAACCTGTCAATGGAATGCCCTTTAAGCTTGAACCTGTAATGTTCACCATGCTTCAAAATATGGGGCAATTCCATGGACATTTGATGGATGATCCACACAAGCACCTTAGGAATTTCCTAGAGGTGGCTAACACTTTTAGGATTCCAAATGTCTCAGATGATATGTTGAGATTGAAGCTTTTACCTCACTCTTTGGTTGACAAAGCCAAAGAGTGGTTGAACTCCCTTCCATCCAACTCCATAACAGATTGGCATTCTCTCTGGCTGAAAAATTTATTATGAAATTTTTCCCTTCTAATAAAATAGTGCAAATCAGATGTGACATCACCAATTTCATGCAAAAAGATGGTGAGACCCTTGTAGATGTCTGGGAGAGATTTAAAATCCTTCTTAAGCAATGTCCTAACCATGGCTTGCCACCTTGGGCAGTGTTGAAAACTTTTTACAACAGCCTAAATACCCAAAACAGAGCCTTAGCAAATTCTGCTGCTAATGGCATGTTTATGTCAATGTCCTTTAACCAAGCTCATGAGTTGTTGGAACAAATGACTCAAAATTATGCCCAATGGCCTGAAGATAGAAATCAGTCAAGAAGAGTAGCTGGTTTACATGAGCTTGACACTGTAACTGTTCTCTCAGCCAAGTTTGATGCACTAACAACTTTAGTGAAAAATCAGGGTCAAGCCATTGAGGCAAGATTGTCTCAACCTCAAAGTCCAGTACCCCAAGTCAATGCAGTGAACACAGGTGAAACTTGTGTTTTCTGTGGAGGGCTTCACATGTTTGAAAACTACCCATCCAATCCTGAATCCGTATACTATGTGGGGAACCAAAATAATTTTTCCAATAATTTTAATCAAAGTTGGAGGCAGAACCCGCAGCCCCAATACTTTCAAGGGCAAGGGCAGCAAGCTGGGCCCTCTAATGCTCAACCTAGACCACCCTTTCCCCAACAAAATTTCCAACAAATGCACAGGCCATCTCCTGCTCAAACTTCTGTCCCATTCCCTCAATCCCAAACTGGTGAAATCATTCCATCTTCAACCTCTTCCTTGGAAGCATTATTGAGGGAATATTTAGCAAAGAATGAGACTAAGCAAAACAGCTTGGAAGTTGTAGTGCAAAGTATTCCTGCATCTTTGAGGAATTTAGAGTCTCAATTAGGTCATTTAGCAAATACTTTGAATAGCAGACCTCTTGGTGCTTTGCCTAGTAACACTGAAGAGCTTAGGAATGGTAGATCTGTAAATCAACCAGAAGCTGTGGTTAGGCCTTCCACATTAAAGAGAAGCTGAAAAATCTCAGCAAGGGAAGGAATTGACTTCTGAACCTGTTCACCCAAATGTTGTCCAGGACAGTTCTCAAGGAATTGCTCCTATTGATCCTGTACCTAGTTTGGTCGAACCAGTGATTCAGACTCAGCCTGAACCATCTCTAGGGGATATTCTAATAGAAAAATCCATTCAGCAGGATCAATCACCTAAGTCAAATGTGGAAACTTCAGTCGTCTCAAAAAGACCTCCACCACCCTTTCCTCAAAGGTTACAAAAACAGAAGCAAGACACTCTGTTTAGGAAATTTCTAGACCTCCTGAAGCAGTTGCATGTCAACATTCCATTTGTGGATGCATTAGAACAAATGCCCACTTATGTGAAATTCATGAAAGAAATTCTTTCAAGAAAAAGGAGGCTAGAAGAGTTTGAGACTGTTGCTCTTACACAAGAGAGCTCTCAATATCTGCTTAGCAAAATACCTCCTAAATTAGGAGATCCTGGAAGTTTTACAATCCCATGTACCATAGGAGACCATTACATAGGCATAGCATTGTGTGATTTAGGTGCTAGTATTAATTTAATGCCTTTGAGTGTGTATAAAAAGCTGAAGGTAGGAGAACCTAATCCCACCACTGTCACTTTACAGTTGGCTGATAGGTCCCTAGTTTATCCTGAAGGAAAAGTTGAGAATGTCTTGGTGAAGGTAGATAAATTCATTCTACCTGCTGACTTTATTATTTTGGACTATGAGGAAGACCGAGAGGTTCCAATTATATTGGGAAGGGCTTTCTTAGCCACTGGTGGGGCTGTTATAGATGTTAAAGAGGGAGAATTAGCAATGAATGTGAATGAAGAGCAAGTGAAGTTTAATATCTTGAAGGCCATGAAATATCCAAGGGATATTGAGGAGTGTGCAAGGCTGGACATCATTGACTATGTAGTCAAGGATAAATTCATACAAGAGTCTACATTAGACTACAAGAAATTATGGTTTTGAAGATCTTGAAATCAGTCAAGCTGATTCAGAGGAAGTGGTTAAGTGGTTAAATTCCAGAACTGATGTGGTTTGGAAGAATAAAAATTTTGAATCCTTAGAACTTGCCAAGAGAGGGTTAAAGATTCCCAAACCCTCAATTGAAGAACCACCTGTGTTAGAGCTCAAGCCTGTGCCTAATCATCTTAGTATGCTTATTTAGGAGAAAAAGACACTTTGCCTGTTATAGTGTCCAACCTGCTCACTGTTTCTGAAGAAGAACAACTATTGGATGTTTTAAAAAAATTTAAGAAAGCTATAGGTTGGTCTTTAGCAGACATAAAAGGCATTAATCCTTCTTATTGTATGCATAAAATCCTTTTCACTGACCCAACCAGCAGCTCCAGAGAACAACAAAGGAGACTTAACCCAATTATGAAGGAGGTTGTAAAAAAAGAGATTATTAAGTGGCTGGATGCTGGGATCATATATCCCGTTTCTGACAGTAATTGGGTCAGCCCAGTGCAATGTGTCCCTAAAAAGGGTGGGATCACTGTTGTGGAAAATGAGAAAAAAGAATTAATACCCACTAGGACTGTTACTGGTTGGAGGATCTGTATGGACTACAGAAAACTCAACAAAGCCACTAGGAAGGACCATTTCCCCTTGCCTTTTATAGACCAGATGCTGGATAGATTGGCTGGTAAAGAGTATTACTATTTTCTATATGGCTATTCAGGTTACAATCAAATAGCCTTAGCTCCTGAGGACCAACCAAAGACTACATTTACCTGTCCCTATGGCATCTTTGCCTTTAGGAGAATGCCCTTTGGGCTCTGCAATGCACCAGCCACCTTTCAAAGGTGCATGATGGCCATTTTCACTGATATGATAGAACAGTTTGTAGAAGTCTTCATGGATGATTTCAGTGTATTCGGGGATTCTTATGAGGAATGCCTAGTCAATTTGGGAAAAGTTCTTGAACATAGTTCGAGTAGAGAAAAAAATATATTCATAAAAATACTTTGCATTGAAAATGAACAGTAGTATAATATCAAAAAACTGCAGAACATTCTTGGGTAATATTTGTTGTTAAAATGTCTGAAAAGTGTTTGATTTCAACATCTGCATCACAACCTGCACATTTTTTCCAACTACCATCCTCGTTTCCATTACAGTTGACGGTGGATGTGAATGCTTCTCAATGGTGTATTTCTTAGAACGGCACCAAGAAAACTCTTGGATTGGCATCCTTCCCTTACGCAGCATTATTAAATCTTCTAATTGGACACAATTCAAAATCGTAAAAGGTTGATTGGTCTTCATCCAGAGAATTATCTTCCGCTACATGCCAATATGGTTTTTGTTCTGAAATCCATTCAATCGACCATAATGCAAATTTATCCAACGAAGCATGTTTATAAACCAAATCATCCTGTACAACACGGAGGAAAAAAGATCAAATTTTTTGTCGTCCACTGTGGCTTGTTAATCGCACTGCAAACCTTCTATTTACAAAAAAACTGTGTTGCTATCTTGTTTTAAATTTCAGGTGGAAAAAATTATAGCATTGACACAGAACTTTACAAATATCAACCATAAACAAAAATATGCAATCCAGAGTGATCAATATTATGCAAATCAAATATAGTTATCTACTCGATGAGTTATGTAAAAAATAAATACGCCACAATCACATTTAGATTTTTATATTTTATCTCAGAGATAGACTTTCATTTATTACAATCAGATTTAAAAGATAATAGTAAATAACTATTTTTTGCAAGGATTTGTGTCGTTTGTATTTGAAATTTTACAAATTTGTATTTATAAAGGTTAAAATCAGATTTAGAAATTTAATTATAAAAGAAAAAGATGCAGTTTTAATTTAATTATAAAAATATGTTGGTGGGCCGGCCCTCCGGGCCGAGCCGAGTTTGCCACCTCTAGCTATTAGCATGTAATACATATTTATATTTATCCACACAAAAAGGCTCTTATAGTTGCGTCTACGTTTTTATATTTTATCTCACAGATGAACATTCATTTATTATAATTAGATTTACAAAAGAATAATAAATAGTTATTTTTTTGAATGGATTTGTGTCGTTAATATTTGGAATTTTATAAATTTGTATTTACAAAAATAGAAATCAGAATTAGGAATTTAATTATTAAAGAAGAATAGTAGAATTTTAATTTCATTATAAAAAAGTGTTGGCAGGCAGGGCGGGCAGGCCCTCTGGGCCAAGCCCAGTTTGCAACCTTTAACTATCAGTATTTTATGTAAATAATGATTTTTTTATAAGGATCTGTGTCATTACTATTTTGAATTTTACAAATTTATATTTACAAAAATTAAAATCAAATTAAGGAATTTATTTATAACAGAAGAATGATGAAATTTTAATTTACTTATAAAAATGTGTTGGTGGGCTGGCCCTCCGGGCCGAGCCCAGTTTGCCACCTCTAACTATTAGCATGTAATAGGTTTTTATGTTTATCCACACAAAAAAGACTCTTATAGTTACGTCTAGGTTTTTATATTTTATCTTGGAGATAGACTTTTATTTATTACAATAAGATTCGAAAAATAATAATAAATAATTATTTTTTGCAAGGATTTGTGTCGTTAACATTTGGAGTTTTATAAAATTGTATTTACAAAACTTGAAATTTGAATTAGGAATTTAATTAAAAAAGAAGAATAGTGAAATATTAATTTACTTATAAAAATGTGATGGCAAGCGGGGCGGGCAGGCCCTTTGGGCCAAGCCCAATTTGCAAGCTTATACAAATTTTATAAATTTGTATTTACAAAAATTAAAATCAGATTTAGGAATTTAATTATAAAAGAAGAAGGATAAAATTTTAATTTACTTATAAAAATGTGTTGGTGTGCCGGCCCTTCGTGCCGAGCCCAGTTTGCCACATCTAACTATTAGCATGTAATAGTTTATATGTTTATCCACACAAAAAAGACTCTTATAGTTGCGTCTAGGTTTTCATATTTTATCTTAGAGATAGACTTTTATTTATTACAATCAGATTTAAAAAATAAAAATAAATAATTATTTTTCGCAAGGATTTGTGTCGTTAATATTTGGAATTTTATAAATTTGTATTTACAAAAATTGAAATCTGAATTAGGAAGTTAATTACAAAAGAAGAATAGTGAAATTTTAATTTAATTATAAAAATGTGTTGGTAGGCGGGGCGGGTAGGCTCTCTAGGCCAAGCCTAGTTTGCAACCTTTAACTATCAGCATTTTATGTAAAGAATTATTTTTTTGTAAAGATTTGTGTCAAAAATTAAAATCAGATTTAGGAATTTAATTATTAAAGAAGAAGGATGAAATTCTAATTTGCTTATAAAAATGTGTTGTGGGCCCTCCGGGCCAAGCCCAGTTTGCCACATGTAACAATTAGCATGTAATAGATTTTTATGTTTATCCACACAAAAAATACTCTTATAGTTGCGTCTAGATTTTTATATTTTATCTTAGAGATAGACTTTTATTTTTTACAATAAGATTTGAAAAATAATAGTAAATAATTATTTTTTGCAAGAATTTGCGTCGTTAATATTTGGAATTTTATAAATTTGTATTTACAAAAATTGAAATCTGAATTAGGAATTTAATTATAAAAGAAGAATAGTGAAATTTTAATTTAATTATAAAAATGTGTTGGCAGGCGGGGCGGGCAGGCTCTCTGGGCCAAGCCCAGTTTGCAACCTTTAACTATCAGTATTTTATGTAAATAATTATTTTTTTGTAAGGATTTGGGTCATTAGTATTTTTGAATTTTACAATTTTGTATTTGCAAAAATAAAAATCAGATTTAGGAATTTAATTATAAAAGAAGAAGGATGGAATTTTAATTTACTTATAAAAATGTGTTGGTGGGTCGGCCCTCCGGGCCGAGCTCAGTTTCCCACCTCTAACTATTAGCAAGTAATATGTTTTTATGTTTATCCACACAAAAAGGCTCCTATAGTTGCGTCTAGTTTTTTATATTTTATCTTAGAGATAGACTTTCATTTATTACAATCAGATTTAAAAAATAATAAAAAAATAATTATTTTTTGCAAGGATTTGTGTCATTAATATTTGGAATTTTATAAATTGGTATTTACAAAAATTGAAATCTGAATTAGGAATTTAATTATAAAAGAAGAATAGTGAAATTTTAATTTAATTATAAAAATGTGTTGGGAGGCGGGGGAGAGGGGGGCAGGCTCTCTGGGCCAAGTACAGTTTGCAACCTTTAACTATCAGCATTTTATGTAAATAATTATTTTTTTGTAAGGATTTGTGTTATTAGTATTTTTGAATTTTACAAATTTGTATTTACAAAAATTAAAATTGAAATTAGGAATTTAATTATAAAAGAAGAAGGATGAAATTTTAATTTACTTATAAAAATGTGTTGGTGGGCCGGCCCTCCGGGCCGAGCCTAGTTTGCCACCTCTAACTATTAGCATGTAATAAGTTTTATGTTTATCCACACAAAAAAGGTTCTTATAGTTGCGTGAAGGTTTTTATATTTTATCTCAGAGACGAACTTTCATTTATTACAATTAGATCTACAAAATAATAATAAATAATTATTTTTTTGCAAGGATTTGTATCGTTAGTATTTGCAATTTTATAAATTTATATTTACAAAAATTGAAATCTGAATTAGGAATTTAATTATAAAAATAAATAGTAGAATTTTAATTTAATTATAAAACGTGTTAGCAGACAGGGCAGGCAGGCCCTCTGGGCCAAGCTCAGTTTGCAACTTTTAACTATCAGCATTTTATGTAAATAATTGTTTTTTGCAGGGATATGTGTCGTCAGTATTTTGAATTTTATAAATTTGTATTTAACAAAATTGAAATCTGAATTATGAATTTAATTATAAAAGAAGAATATTGAAATTTCAATTTAATTATCAAAACGTGTTGGCAGGCGGGGCGGGCAGGTCCTCTGGGCAAAGCCCAGTTTGCAACCTTTAACTATCAATATTTTATATAAATAATTACTTTTTTTGCAAGGATTTGTGTCATTAGTATTTTGAATTTTACAAATTTGTATTTACAAAAAAAATGAGATTATATTTTAATTATAAAAGAAGAAGGATTAAATTTTAATTTAATTATAAAAATGTGTTGATGGACCGGCTCTGTGGGTCGAGCCCAGTTTACCACCTCTAACTATAAGCATGCAATAGATTTTTATATTTATCCACAGAAAATGTTCTTATAGTCACATTTAGGTTTTTATATTTTACCTCAGAGATGGACTTTCGTTTATTACAATCAGATTTTAAAAATATTAATAAATAATTATGTTTTGCAAATATTTGTGTCGTATGTATTTGAAATTTTACAAATTTGTATTTATATATCAGAAAGTTACATAAGGATCCCCACTAAGCAGTACCAAGCAAAGTTACAACAATATGGGAAGCAAGAGACTTCCACAAAAATTTTCTATGCTAAACTCCAATGGTGTCATGTCTTAATGGTCAGAACCAAAGTCCAAGTCCATGTCTTAGTCCAAGTCCATGTCGTCATGGTCAGAAACAAAGTCCAAGTCCAATGTCTTCATGGTCCAAGTTCATGTCTTCATGGTCAGAACCAAAGTCCAAGTCCATGTCATCATTTAAGAGTGGTAATCCCTGTGAACCTTCTTGATTACCATAAACTATGAGTGCTTGGAATTGAAGTTGACCATTGGTTGAGTTGCTTAAGTTTTGTGCATGACCCAATTGAAGAGTTGCAGAAGAAGGCAACTCTGGCACATTCAGAGCAGCAGGAGTGTCCAATCTACTATTCATCCCACTGGGTGAAGAGGATCTAAAAGGACTGACATTATTAACTTGATGGGTTGCCTTAGAGGTGACTCTTATATTTCTGCAACAATTGCAAAAACCAATAAAGTTCTATAAATTAAAAACTTTGGTTTTATGAAATTAAAGCATAAAGGAAAAGAAAAAAAATACCTGTAGATGGCTGGCCACATGCGCTCTAGTAAGATACTTATCAGCCTTCATCGATTGAAGAATTTTTTTAGGTACAACATCTGCAATCAGAATAAGATACAACTGTGTCAAACTTAAATCCTGCCATGACATCTGCATTTGATTGATATTTCTACTCAAATATATAATAAAAGTATTGCTAAAATAAACTAGAAACATCAATTGATTGACCAATTGTAGCAATTAATAACAATTGCTTTACATTGTAGAGAAAGAACGAATAACTTACTGTCAACACCTAAGTCATTAACAGCAGCCACAAAACCGATGTAGCTCTTCCGTCCAAGCAACCCGATCAGGTTCTTCATAACCTTCATCCTCTTCGTAAAGAACAACAGAAGATGAGTTAAAAAAATAAATAAAAGATTTTTTACATAAAAAATCAAACTGAAAAAAGTTGACAGAAAGAACTGAAAACACAGAAAAAATCTATTATTATTCCAATGGAAGACCAACATTAAATGTTGTTAAATTAAACATCTTGGAAAAATATCTGTTTTGCAATCAATTCTCTAAAAAATCTAAGTGGGGTAAACGTACCTAAATAGTTTTGTTGAATCTCTTAACCTGCTTCACCCGCAATTTTTTTTTTATAAACCATGTGTATTTTTTTTATAGGAGGCAATTATGTTTGAGTGGAGAATTAGCTCTTCCAAAATAGTTTTTTTGTATTCACAAGGAAGTAAACTCAAAATCTTCCTAAAAGGAATCAAGCATATACCACTTGAACCAACTACCTTTGGTCCTTCAAAAATCCTTTGGACTTTGAAGTGTGAGCAACCAACTTTCCAAAAATGTCAAATAATTGGGTAAAGACACATAACGATTTGTTTATCCAAAAAAAAACGACACATAACGATTTTATTTAATCTGACAATACCAATTGACAGTCTTTTCCAAGTAAAAATTGCTAACAAAACCAAAATCTTTTCTGCAAGTTCTACTAATTTCTACATATTTATAAGTTTAATTTTGCACACATATATTTGACAGATAAAATTAACAAAAAAAAAATGTTATGGACCTGTACGAAAGGCCTATATAATCGGCCCATTTGGACAACCCAGTGACATTCAGCCCGGCTACAGATAACCCCAAGGTAACGAAACGGATTACATTTATGACGTGTAACGCACAACACGTTACCAAACGGTAACGGCCGACCAGCTGTAATGACCACCGCGTCATGACAGCTCAGATCCACGTGCGAACCTCGTACATTAACCCCTATAAATGAAAGGGAGATTCGACGGTAGAGGGACACTCAATTTCGACTCACAACCATCACTATACTATGACCATAATCACACACTTTACTTAGTAGTCAACGATCAAGCTAGGTTTAAGGGTATCTTTATAATAGATATTCCTGAAAAAAGCAATACGATCTAGATTAATCCGTCAGCCTAGTTGGGTTGAACATTCTTGTCTCTAAGACAGAACAAAAACATAAATTAGAGATGGCGCAAACAATAACAATAATGCTTCGTGGCACATAGTCATACCTTCGTTACTGCAATACGAGAATGGGATGACATGTTGAAAATGAATACCAATAATAAAGTTATTTCTCTCCTTGCTCCTCCTTTCAGCGTTTTGTCGGAACTATGCGTGATTCAACGTATGTCCAATGGAAACAAGTGGATTAATTTATATGGAAATCGATCCTCATGTGATGGTTAGATCTAGGGGTGTAAATGGACCAGGTAAATAATTTCTATGCGTGATTCAACGTATGTCCAATGGAAACAAGTAGATTAATTTATATGGAAATCTAGGTGTGTTTACCCTTAACCAAACCCCAATTATTATCTTTAATTCATTACATGCATCAAAGCTCCATTTATATCTAAAAGAATCAAGATCAGATGAAGAGACTTACCCTAGGTTTTCAAAATAGCGGAAAATAGCGGCCAGAGATGTTTCACCTTCACAAATCCGAATCATAGCTAGAAAGAATTCCCAAAATCAGCAACCCTAACTCAGCCCAAAACTGATCCTCACCCTCACAAGGCTATTTCACACACTCTTACGGTGATTAGATGAATAATCAAGGGAGAAAATGATCCCTTGATTCACAAGAGAGAGAAGGCGATGGACAATTGGAGAGAATATGATATGCCGTCAGGTCACGTAGGAAAAATAAAAGTGTCTAGGGTTTCGGCCTAAGTGTCATATTTATAGCCCACCTCAATAACATCACGCAGTATTAACTCTGGTAGATAACGATTGACTCTTAAACTCCATAATTGCTAACCTTACGACTCATAAATTCCATAACTGCTAACCTTATAACTCATAAATTTCATAACTGTTAACCTTTATCATAAATTTCATAACTGTTAACGTTATTACTCATAAATTTCATAACTACTAAAAAATCAAACTAATTGTATTAAAAATAAGATAATTAAATATTATAAAGAATAAGGTATAAAAAATCAAAAGATATAGTACAAAAAAAATTAGAAAAAAATAAAAATAGAAAAACATTAATAAAAACAAAACAAAATTAATAATAACAATATTATAGTAAAGATAAATAATTTTGTAAAACAAATAATTAATTAGAATAAAGCACATAAGCGTAAAGACATATAAGAAAAATAATTACAAATACAAGAAAAAATTAGCATTTGAATAAAACAAATCACAAACAGCAATAATAATATATTGAAAAGAATATAAGAATAATACAACATAACTATAGAAAAAAATACTAAAAAAAATAATGAAAGAAAACACAACTAAAATATTAAATATAAAAAATTATAATAAAAATTATATGAAAACATAAATATAATAAACGTAATAAAATAAAAAAGAAAAATTAAAAAAGCACAAAAAATAAATACAATACACATATACAAAAACATAACTACAAAAAAAACACAAAGAAACAAAATAAAAAAATTGAATAACAACAACTATTATAGACAATTAATAATAGAAAAATAAAAAGAATAAATAACTATAACTAACAAAAAAAACATAAAAAGAAAATAATAAAGAATAACCAACAACTGGAAATATAAAGAAAAAATAAAAAGGAAACAATAATCAAAAATAATATTACACTATAGTAAAAAATACAAAAAATAACGCAATATATTATATATAATAAATAATATATTATAAAAAAAATTATAATATAAAAAATTATTATCATAAATAACTATATATTAAGAAATTAAAGATAATAAATATGTAAAACAAAAAATAAAAATATGTAATTATAAAACTAAAAGAAAATAAAAAAAATCACATACAAAAAAAAAACAAAATAAATATGAAATAAAATATAAAAAATAATAAAGAAAAAAATAAAAAAAACATAATATAAAATTGTATAAAATAAAATTAAAAGAAAGAATATAAGAAAATTACAAAATTATAAACAAAAATAAAAGGTAAAGACTAAAATTTAAAGTAATGTGTAAAATAAAAATAATAATACTTAAGCAAGACAAAAATAAAAAATAAAGTACAAAAAACACAATGTAATAACTATTATACAGAAAGAATAGTATAGCAAGCAAATATAATATAAAGATATAAAACAAGAAAAACAATTATAAAATAAAAACATATTAAAGCACAATAGATGAATTGTTACAGAACGATACAATAATAATGATAAAATATATAAAATAAAATAAAAACATAAATAAAGAAAATACTATAATTACATAAAGATATACAAGAAATATTATGGATAATAACAAAATAAAAAAACACAATTAAAATAGTACACACACAGTAAAAACACAGAAAAACAAATGTACAAAATAATAGTAAAAATAATTAAAAACAAAAAAGAAAATAAAAAAGAAACAAAAAATAAAACTAAAATAATACATACAGTACAATTATATATTAAAAAAAGAAATAACACAAAAAACTAAAACTACAAAAAAATTAATAACAAAAACACACAAAAAATGCAATATATATATAACACAATAAAAAATGCAAAAATAACTGTATAAAATAAATAAAAACAGACATTAGAAAATAAGGTAACAAAATATTTAAGACAAAGTTGATAAATTAATTACTACAGTAATAAAAGACAGTAAAAAAATAAAGACACAAAAAAAACATCACACACAAAAAAAAAAAAAAAAACACACACACACACTATACTAAAAATGCAAAATACAATAAAAAAATACTTACACATAACTAAAATAAAACACAAAGATCGTTACAGATGTAGAAAATTGAAAGATACATCTTAAACAATATCATTACGTTAAGGAAGGAGAAAAAAACACACATATTAAAAAATTAATTTAAAATACAATAAGATAGAAAAATACAAGTAGAACACAAAACACATAAAAAAATAACAAAGAAATAAAAACACACACACATATATATATATATATATAATATTATTAATCTAAAAAAAAACAAAAAAACAAAAATAATGTAAATGAACAATAGTCTAATATATAACACTAAGAACAAATTAATTACAACAAAAAAAATTAGAAAGTTACATAAAATATTATATAAATATGATGACAAATATAGAAAAGTTTATAATGTGACAATTGAAATTAACAACATAAATAAAGAACTAAAATATAGCATAAAGCACAAAATAAAATAGACAGAACTACAGCATAGTATAAGAAACATATTAATAATAAATGTATAAAAAAACTGAAATAAGCACAAAAAACAAACAAACAATAAAGCATATGAAAAAACTGTAATTACAGTATAGAATTTAAGTATAATAGAGTGAAATGACAATAAAATATTACAAAAATTAACAAAGTAAGAGTAAATTGAGATAAAATAAAACATGATAGATACAACAAATTATAATCAGTGCGATATACACAATACGATAAATATGAATTTAAGATATATACATATAGAGATACATAAACACATAGTGAATTGTATTACAAAACAAAATAAAGACATAACAAACACTTAAAAATAAACAAAAATAAAAACAAAATAAAAAGAAAGTAAAATAAAATAGTAATAGATAAATGAGCATAAACAAATACAAAGTGAAAATAATAATTAATATAATTTACTATAATATCATATATAATTATATAAGATAATACTACTCTATATTGATTATTATAGTACAATATACAATACACATCACATACAAAAAAAAAGACAAAACAAAAATAATAAAATACTAAGAAGATTAAAAGTGAATCAAAGGGTGTTCAATACTAAAAAGATTTAAATGATATTTGTAACGTTTTTTCTTAAATAGGATGGAGTTCGTAATGAAAATATACTTTTAATTATCATAAAAATTATTCCGATTTTTTATTTAAAAATTTATTAGTGTAACGGTCAATCAATTTTAATTAAATAATTAAGAGCAAATCAAAGGGTATTCAATACTAAGAAGATTCAAATGATATTTATAACAATTTTCTTAAATAGGATGGAGTTCGTAAGGAAAATATATTTTTAGTTATCATAAAAAATATTCTAATTTTTTATTTAAATTTTTTTTAGTGTAACAGTCAATCAATTTTAATTAAATAATTAATAGAGAATCAAAGGGTATTCAATACTAAGAAGATTCAAATGATATTCGTAACATTTTTCTTAAATAGGATGGAGTTCGTAATGAAAAAATATTTTTAATTATCATAAAAATATTCTAATTTTTTACTTAAAAATTTATTAGTGTAACAGTCAATTAGTTTTAATTAAATAACTAACAGCGAATTAAAGGGTATTTAATACTAAGAAGATTTAAATGATATTCGTAACATTTTTCTTAAATAAGATGGAGTTCGTAATGAAAATATATTTTTAATTATCATAAAAAAGATTCTGATTTTTTATTTTAAAATTTATTAGTGTAACAGTCAATCAATTTTAATTAAATAATTAACAGCGAATCAAAGGGTATTCAATACTAAGAAGATTCAAATGATATTCGTAAAATTACAAATGGAGTCTCCTTTCGAGTAAGGCGAGTCAATGGTAACCTATGTAGCACCGACACTTCAAAAACCCTAGCGTGTCGTGTCCGACACTTCCCGACACTCTCGGACACTCCGACACTCTCCGACACTCCAACACGCATTATAGAAATTCAAAAAAAGGTTCAAAGGTTGCGTTGGGTTGAGTTTTTAGGTCCAACTATTAGATTTGTTAGATTACGATTACCATTTTATTAAATTTAATATAAATATTTGGGATATCTTATGTTTCTTTGCAAAATTTAAGAATATTATAAGTTTAGATTCATTTTTTTGTTAAATTATTGAATATTAAATACAATATACACTATATAAATTAAAAATATTATTTAATATCAAAACGTGTCCTAACGTGTCGAAATCTAACATTTTTTAGAATTAACGTGTCGGAGTGTCGTGTCGTATCGTGTCACGTGTCCCATGTCGGTATCGGTGCTACATAGATGGTAACACCATCTTGGAGAATCCCTTAATAAACCTCCGGTAGTAACCTGCCAAACCCAAGAAACTCCTCACTTCAGTAACCGTCTTGGGCCTCTCCCAATCTAGCACGGCCTCAATCTTGTTTGGGTCCACTGCAACTCCTTCAGCAGAAATCACATGCCCAAGGAACTTGACTAACTTGAGCCATAACTCAAACTTAGAAGGCTTAGCATAAAGCTTTTTCTCCTTCAGTACTTGCAAGGCAATCCTCATATGCTCCGCATGCTCCTCCTCAGTCTGGGAGTAAATTAGAATGTCGTCAATGAAGACAATCACAAACTGATTCATATACGGCTGGAAAATCCTATTCATGTGATCCATGAACAGAGAGGGTGCATTGGTGAGTCCAAAGGAATCACCAAATACTCAAAGTGACCGTATCTCGAACGAAACACGATTTTCGGGACATCCTCTGATTTCACCCTAATCTGATGGTATCCGGACCGGAGATCAATCTTCGAATACACATAAGCACCCTTCAGATGATCCAACAGAACATCAATGCGCGGAATGGGATACTTGTTCTTTATTGTCACCTTGTTCAACTGCCTGTAGTCGGTGCACAATCACATAGTCCCGTCTTTCTTTTTCACAAAAATGACCGGTGCTCCCCACGGAGACACACTCGGTCGAATGAAGCCCTTCCCTACAAGGTCCTCAATGTGTTTCTTCAGCTCCGCCAACTCTGGTGGTGACATCCGATATGGAGGCAATAAAATGGGGCCCGCACCAGGAAATAAGTCAATGGAGAACTCTATCTCCCGCTGTGGTGAAAACTCAGGAATGTCCTCAGGAAACACCTCGAGGAGTTCCCCCACCACAGGAATGCCAGTGATATCCTCCTGTGTCCCACTCACTAAACCTCCCAACATGACATAACCGAATTCCCCTGCTCTCAAGGCTCTCCTAGCCTGCAGCACTGAAATATATGGCGAGGAACTGGCTGCGGAATCACACGGAGACATCACCACTCTCTTGGCACAACAATCAATCAAAGCACAGTTTCTGGACAACCAATCCATGCCCAGAATAATCTCCAAGTTGGCCATCGGCAATCCTATCAGATCCACCGAAAAGTCACGACCATCCCACTGAAACGCTACATCGCGATGAACAGTGGAGGTATCACACTTTTCTCCAGTGGCGGCGGTAACCCGCAATGGTGGAGAAGGCACAGACATGGGCAACTTGAGCCCCACAGCAATCAGGGTTGCAACAAAGGAATGCGTAGCCCCGGAGTGAAATAATAGATCTACAAAAGATTCACCAATGTAAACAGTACCTCTGAAAAGGTTCGGAGCTCGGTCCGACTGCTGTCGATCTAATGTATAAACTCGCCCCGTGGCAGGTGGCACATTTGGTGCCGCTGTAGGTAGAAGGGGAACCATCTGTAATGGAACTGCACGAACTGCTGCTGCTCTCGCCGTCGACGATGGACAATCTCTAGCATAGTGGCCCTCCTTGCCACACTGAAAGCATATAGTCTGGCCGGTAGCACACAGCTCCAAATGAACCTTACCACATCCCGAGCATCTGGGAGGAGGAGGTCTCGCTGTACTACCCTGAGTCGTAGTCCTCTTGAACTGATTTGGCGCTTGCCTAGCCGCCAACTGCTTTCCTTTGCCCTGACCAGCAAACTTCCTGTCCTTCTAAGAAGTGGAACTACCAGTTCCCTTCACATCAGCAATCTTGGCCCTCTTGACCTTCCTCATGATACAGACATCCTCGACGTCCTTACACTGTTGCACCAGTGTATCGAAGTCCCTCGATGCAGCTCCAACAATATGCTCAGCAATCACCTCACTAAGTCCTCTGCGAAACTTAGCAGCCAAAAAGGTCAGAGTGGGCACCGCCATCCGAAATTGGGTGAACTTCACAAGTTCATTAAACGTGGCCAGGTACTCGTCAACAGACATGGAGCCCTGAACCAATCTATCAAACTCCCTCTGTTTCCTCTCTTGCGCATCGTAAGGGAAGTATCTGCCCAGAAAGCAGTCCTCGAAGAATGGCCATGTCATAACACGACCCTGCATCGCATAAACCTGAGATGTTTTCATCCACCACTCGTGTGCATTGCCCTCCAGCATGTATGTGGCGAACATTAGCTTCTGCGGGTCCGTACACTGCATGATCCAGAAGATCTTCTCCAATGCCTGCAGCCATCTAGCAGCAGCAATAGGATCAGGTGACCCGTCGAAGGAAGGTGGTTTATGCTTGTGGAAAGCATTCAGCCGACGATTTATGCTACTGCGATGGAGGTGGAGGCGGAGGGAACTGACCAACAGCAGGACCAATCCGCATCTCCTCCAACATGACCTTCTTCATGGTCATGTTTGTCATCCTGTTCGCCTCGAGGACATCCTCAGTGGTCCTCCGGTTTGCCTCTCGAACATCTTCCGCGGCTTTCCAGTTCGCCTCGCGAATGGCGTCCATCATTGCCAAGTTGGCCAATCTAGTGGCCTCCTGATCGGCTAATCTAGTCGCCTGCCTCTCAGCCAATGTAGCCAGGATAGGATCGGGTTGATCCTCAGCAGTCTCACGAGTTCTCCTGGTCCTACCATGACTCTGCACAAGTTACACAAATTATGAGTTGATCAGGCCCACGCAATGTGATCACATATGCATCATCCTAATAAAAACCCAACGGAGAAAACACCTAAGACAAGACACAACAAAGCATCCTAAGTTATTGCAATACATACAGGCTTTTCCCTAGAACCCTTTCTCTGATACCATAAAATGTAACACCCCATATATATCTGGTTTCTTATCATATCATCATATTAAGCTGCGCTTAATTAAAAATACGAAATATCTTTTTATTTTCAATTATGACGTCATTAATATTAACCAAGTTACTTACTTAGTTCCTTTTCAAAACATTGCCTGTATGAAAATTGCAAAAGACCGCCAACTGGAATACCTCAATATATATAAATAACATGAATATGTCTCTGGTCACGGAACTACAACACGTAGACCGGAAAATCCTGATAGTTTATACAACGTAGATAAACTTAAACACAACAGAAATCAAAGTGGCATGGACAAACCCCATGCTCACCAAGTAAGGCACAAAGCCCAATAGCAGTCTCAACTCAAATATCATAATAAAGACAGAGAACATAAACAGCATCCAATATCCAGTCATGTCAGCATACAGCAAGTATATAATCAACTAAGCTCCGGCCTCCTACCGTTAGAGGAATCAACCCCTGCATTTCCTGAACCTGAATTATGTGCCCCAAACATAGGGTGAGGTCTCTAAACAGAAATCCCAATAAGACAAGGGGTCCTCAAGGATCTTCCACCCCAAGCTCACTTACATGTGCAACATAAGTTCCAAATGCAACTTAAAAGTATAAGTTCTCAAGATAGTGCAAGGCAGCAGATAATCATGTCATGTGTGTTATAACTATTCTACTGATCAGAGAAGTGCAGGAATCCGTCTATTCCCACACAGTACACGCCCTTGCTGTACCCACCCACAGGACCACCCCTTGGCCTCCTGTAGGCGTAACACCGCATGTATATAATAAGCAATTGCACTTAACAGCTCATTAGCATTTCAATAAAATAGTACATGTAAACACATCATGCATATAACCACCCCTCCCATGGGACATGGTGGAACCAACAATGGCTAAACCGAGGATACAAAAGCTTACCTTGTATGCTAGCTATCCAAACCAAGAGTCCACACAAGCTCAAGGTCCACAAACAACACAATCACAATCTATTTAAACAATAATTAATCATCAATAATCATTGCTCAAGATTACATTAAGTGATTAAGTCTTTCTTACTCATTTTAACTCATTACATGCTATTTCTACACGAGGTATTCGAATACTCCACGAGTAGTATTCGAATACTCCAACTCTCTAGAAAGTATTCGATTACTTTTACTTAAGTATTCGATTCTTACAAGTATCTGAATACTTTTCCCCTCGGTATTCAAAAACCACAGTATCCGAATACCAAACCTTACTGTATTCGAATACTTTCTAGTATTCGAACACTTCTTCAAAGGTATCCGAATACTTTTCTTCCCAGAAAAGTATTCCAATACTCCTGCAAGGAGTATTCGACTACCTATGAACAAGTATTCGAATACTACATGAAAAGTATTCGAATACTTCTTCACCATAATGTAGAAATACGAACAGTGATCTGCATAATCCCATTCTTAAGGGTCCAAAAGCGATTGGAAGTCCAATAACTCTCTAAACAGATGTTCATTATAATGTTATGAACTCAGAAACACATTCCTTTACTTAAATGGTCCAAGTTTCTCTTTTTAATGGATTAAACAAGTTAAAAAAAAAAACAAAGAGGTGATCATGGTATACCTCTAAGGGTCACAACTCCAAAAGTGAGGCACACTGGGGTCCTCTACACAGCACAATGGTTCTGACTTGACCAAGATACTAATTTGATCATTAAGCTTGACCCTTTATGCCAAAATGTCACTTCTTGGCACCATGCAAAGCAAGATCAAGGTTTCACTCCACCATCTCAGAAACTCAGCCTCCTTAACCTCACCAACTCTGAAGCTAAACTCAAAATGAGGTCCCCTACACACACTCTCAAGGCAAGCCCAACTCACACAAGTGTTTAAGTGGCAAGAACAAGGAGAAAGGTGACACCTTTGGCTCACAAGATGGAAGGAGAGTGAAGGTGGCAATTGCTGCTGCCCACTTCAGAAAATGGAGTCACGTAGAGTGTTATAATTCTGACCCAGGGCATCGTGCCAAGCCTTATATAGTCCGCTTAAGAATTAATCGCATTGTATTAGCGCTAATAGTTACGCTTAGCATTCTAATCCCAAAGTTTGGAATCTGACCCTACTCATTTTTCTAAGATTTATCATATTTTTATTTTATTTTTCGCGGCACCTTTCCGGTATGCGCATTTCCATAGCCAATATCAGTTCTGGCATCAATTCTCATTATTTTAACTTGAAACTTGAAATCACATTCCTACATGTTATTCTAGGAATATTCATGCACTTATTATAATTTTCCGGGATACTTCATCGGTACGCATTTATACCGAGTAGCAGAACCGGTATCTGTACTTTTCATCAGAAAAGCGACTTTCAGCATCATTACTCACTTACTATAATTATTTAAGCCTCATAATAATTATTAGGGTCAATTATGAAATTATTTCCTAATTTCACATAATTAATTAATTAACTTCCTTAATTAACGGTGCGGGTTCTTACACCTAACCCTCCTTGTGTCCGCCCTTGGTAGAGAGTGTACTCTTAGTGTCTGTTTAGGAGGTCTTTTTTTTAACTTTTCTTCTCCTTGTAAATAAAAGATAGGCTAAACAGTTTTTTTTTTTTTTTTTGTAAACAGGCTAAACAGGTTTTTACAAAAGCTCTTATAATAAAAATGTTTTTTTATATTTAAGAAAAAATCAAAAGACAAAAGCTTCTAGGAAGAGTTTTTTTTATGTTTTATCAGCTTCTTTTAAAATGTTTTATTTTTTTTAATAAACAAATTTTAAGCTAAAAAATTTATATAATCATCAAATAGTTTATAGCTTTATTTTTAAAACAATTTATTTAGCTATAGTTTAAAAGTAACTTAAAAGTTGCCAAACAACGTAAATCAGAATTGACGTTAAGGTTGACTCAAAAATAATATTATTACTTTGCAATAAAAAAACTAATAATTAAACTATTGATATCAATGTTATTAAAACTGGCTCGGTCAGTGACCTGGTCGAGGTACTAGTTCACTAGGTCACTGGTTCAACCAGTGGGTCACTGGTTCAATCGCATAACCCGGTAATTATATGTAATTTTATAATTTATATTAAAAAATCATAAACATACTTAAATATCTAAAAAATGATATTTTTTTAAATATTTTAATATAAAAATAATAAATCACATATTATTATCTAATAAAGGATCAAACAAAAATATAATGATCGTGATACGGGGCTTTAGGTTCAGAAAATGACATTTCTAACTATAAATCAAATCAAAATTTTCTTGATAGTGCATAATTGAGATAATATTAGTGTTGTAGGTACATAACTTATGTAAGTTAATAAGCAAAAAAATATTCAAATATGTCCATTAAGATTTTTTTAAAAATAAATAAATAATTTGATTTTTTTCTGGAACCGGGCCGGGTCACCGGTTTTCATGAAAACCAGTCGGGTCGGACCGGGTCACACCGGTTCTGATGCATGGCCGGTCCGTTGCTTCAACTAGACCGGTTATATGACCGGTTTACTGGTTCCCGGGTCGACCCGTGTAACGCCTGGCCACTTCAAGAATTAACGACTATCCCCACATACTAACACGAGACTTTTCAGGGTGCTTTTTCCTCACTCGCACACTTCCTGGGAAAACTTCCCAAGAGGTCACCCATCCCAGAATTGCTCCAAGTCAAGCACGCTTAACTGTGGAGTTCTTCTCTTCCAGGCTACCGAAAAGAATATGCATCTTGTTAGTATAGGTAGTACCAATTAATTCTTATAAGCTGTTCCAAACTGTGCAGTCTCACATCTGGACAGTCTTTGGAATCCCTCTCTTTCGAGTGTCGATTCGATTCATCCATGCAAGTAACCCCCACGCTGGAAGCCTGTCAGGAGCCACTCCTTGTCCATGCCCTTTCGCACCGGCGATCACTCCCCGCCCTCGTCAGCACTCGGGATGTTACAAGCCCACCAGCTTCCGTCTGGTTCGTCCTCGAACCACACCGTACTGGAAGAGAGGCCTGCTCTGATACCACTTGTAACGCCTGGCAGCTTCAAGAATTAACGACTATCCCCACATACTAACACGAGACTTTTCAGTATGCTCTTTCCTCACTCGCACACTTCCTGGGTAAACTTCCTAGGAGGTCACCCATCCCAGAATTGCTCCAAGTCAAGCACGCTTAACTGTGGAGTTCTTCCGTTTCGGGCTACCGAAAAGAAGATGCATCTTGTTAGTATAGGTAGTACAAATTAATTATTATAAGCTATTCCAAACTGTGCAGTCTCACATCTGTACAGTCTTTGGAATCCCTCTCTTTCGGGTGTCGATTCGATTCATCCATGAAAGTAACCCCTACGCTGGAAGCCTGTCAGGAGCCGCTCTTTGTCCATGCCTTTTCGCACCGGCGATCACTCCCCGCCCTCATCAACGCTTGGGATGTTACAACCCGGCCGGTCGGTCCGGGTTTAATAACACTGGTTGATATAATGCCAAAGGTAATGTTCAAATTGTGCTCATTTTAATTAATATATTTTCATACACACACACACACACACACACACACATATATATATATAGGGGAGAGATCTTTTGACTCGTGAGTAAGACTTACAAGTCTTACTCTCCATCTCAACCGTTGATTTCCGTCCATCTAACGGTTATTATTTATTTAAAATTAATATTATTAATTAAATGGTATAGATAACCGTTAGATGGAGGGAAATCAACGGTTGAGATGGAGAGTAAGACTTACAAGTCTTACTCTAGAGTCAAAAGATCCCTCCCCATATATATATATATATATGACAAAAGTATTTCTACAACAGCTTTAGACAAGCTTATCTACAACTGCCATTTTTAACTATGTTCTCCCGGGAGAACATATTTATAACGTTAAAGTTGCTCTTTTTTCTCTCTCCTCAGTTACTTTTCAAAACTTTTTTGCTGATGTGGAGAGAGAGAAAAGAGAAACTTTAACGTTACAACTATGTTCTCCCGGGAGAACATAGTTAAAAATGACAGCTATAGATAAGCTTATCTAAAGTTAATGTAGAATTGTTTATATATATATATATATATATATATATATATATATATATATATATATATATATATATATATATATATTACATTACATTACATTACATTACATGTTTATTCATTGTTAAACTAGCTCCTATAGTTACGGAAAAGATAATTCCTATTTGGTTGGAGTTTATAAATTCATGTTTAAGAACTAATTAATTCTCCTAAAAGTAATATTTTTATTGCCGCCTATGCATTATTTTATATTCAAGAGCTACTATTTTTTTATTTATTTTTTTGGTAAGAAGAGTTATGTAACAGCCCGTGTTAACCCGGATTGTTAACACACTATCGTATTAAGCCACGCTTAATTAAAATGCGGAATAACTTTTTTCTTTAATTCAATTATGACGTCATTAACTTAACCAACTTGATTACTTAATCATTTTCATAAAAATACTGCCTGTATGTAAATTGCAAGACATCTAACTGGAATACCTCATATATAAATAATAGGTGAGTATCTAAAGCCACAGGTCTACACAAGTAGCCTGGGTCAAAATCCTGATACTTTAATTACAACATTAATTTAATAAGACGATAACAATCATGTGGCATGGACAAACCCCATGCTCACCAAATAAGGCAACAATGCCCACAAATAGTCTCAACATAAACTTAACATAAATAAAGCAGAAAACATAACAGCAGTCAAATAAACAGCAATCCACAACCAGCACGTCAGTATAATTATCAGCTCAGCTCTGGCCTCCTGCCACCTGAGCCCTCAACATTACCTGATCCTGAAATAAGCGTCCGGTGAGATCTCTAACAAGAAATCTCAGTAAGACAAGGGGTCCTCAAGGAGTCTCCACCCCAAGCTCACTTACATGTGTAATATAAGTTCAAAAACAGTATTACAGTATAAGTTCTAAAATCATGCGATGCAGCAATTAATCATGTCATGTGTGCTTTCAAATCTACTGGCCAGAGAAATGCAGGAATACGTCTATACCTACATGAGTACAAGGAACACCGCTTGCACCTCACCCACAGCCTCACCATCTTGTATGTACTACATACTCAGGCTTACCGTCTAGGTGGACACCACATGCATATCATAAAAGCACATTGCATATAATAGCTCAACAGCATTTCCAAAACATCAAAGCATGTAACACAGCATGCATAAACCACATCCCCATGGGACATGGTAGAACCACAAAATGGCTAAACCGAGGACACGAAAGCTTACCTTGCAAGCTAGCTATCCAAGCCAAGAGTCCGCACAAACTCAAAGTCCAAACACAGCAGAATCACAATCTGTTTTAGACCAATAATTATATCAATATTAATATTCTAATATTTACAATGTTAAACTAGACATCTTGAGGTTTCCAACGATATACTTTATGCCTCAATCGGAGTTGTATAACTCCGGTTATGATTTTCGCAAAGTGACTGCTGCCAACTGAATTTCCAGCAACCAAGACGCGACTTTAAAGTAACACTGAGATCAAACCACTTATCCAATGGCTACGAAATTTTACAGGGTTATAGCCTTATGTGTTAGCTACACATAGGTCCAAACGGCACTCGATTTGGAGCTCTGTAGCTCTGTAGCTCAAGATATCGAATTTTTATCGAAACAGGTTCGTTGCTGTCCCCATATCCGGATATGGATATCCGGATATCATATCCGGATACTGATATCCGGATATCTGCCCGACAATATCCGGATATCTCACGAAAGAATGCATTTTCTGCATTTCGTGAATATCCAATCCATAGGTTCAACTTTTTAACCGATTAAAGGCACTTAAACATGCATTTCTAGGTGTGTTTAACCTACCCCACCCTTAAGTTATTAACTTAGCTCAATACATGCATCAAGGTTCCATTTTTAAGCATTTAAACCCATGATCATAGTTGGTATAACTTACCAAAGCTCAAAACAGAGGCAAGTTGTGCTCTTGGAGCTCTCCCAAGGTTCCTCAAACTCAGCCTAAGTAGGAGCACGAAAATGGCACTTCAAGGTGGGTTCTTGCACCACAAGAAGGCACTTTGAAGCTCACAATGACTACCACAAAGTAGCCATTACTAAAGCTCCAAACTCATGCTCACTAACTACCCCTCAACTCAGAATGATGGCCACAATGCAGCCCCAAGGTTTACTCTCACCTTCACAAGTGTTTAAACAAGCATGAAAGGTGATAACTTGGCTAAAGAATGAAGAAGGAAGAAGAAGAAGAAGAAGAAGAAGAAGAAGAAGAAGAAGAAGAAGAAGAAGAAGAAGGGTGGCAGCAGCAGCCACTATTCACGTAGGAAATGTATGGCCTAGGGTTTTGTGCCCACTAATGGGTCTATTTATAGGCCCAAGCCACTAACCGCGCAGTATTAGCCTTAATAGCAAAGTAAAAGATATTGATCCCAAACTTTGGAATCTAGACCTACGCATTTTTTCTAAGATTTGTCATATTTTTATTTTATTTTTCGGAGCACCTTTCCGGTACGCGCTTTTCCATAGCCAGTATCAGTTCTGACATCAGATTACGTCATTTTGACTTGAAACTTGTTTTACAAGTCCTACATAATATTCTAGTAATTATCATGCATTCGTTATAATTTTCCGGGATACTTTTCCGGTACGCATTTATACCGAGTAGCAGAACCGGTATCTGCGCTTTTCTTCCGAAAAGCGACTTTCAGCATTTTTACTCACTCAATATAATTATCTAAGCCCATTAATAATTATTAGGGTCAATTATGGAATTATTTCCTAATTATCATAATTAATTCACTAATTACCTTAATTAGCGGTGCGGGTTCTTACATTCACCCCACCTTTTTAAGGATTTTGTCCTCAAAATCAGAAACATACCTGTCTCGAAAGTCGGGATACTGTCGGAGAAGCTCATCCTCTCGCTCCCAGGTACACTCCTCAGGAGTTCTTCCTGACCATTGTACTTTGACCATCGGAATGATCTTGCTCCTGAGCTGTTTCTCGCCTCGATCGAGAATCTTGAGTGGTCCGACGGGAGTCTTTAGGTTCTCCCGAACCTCCACATCATCCGGCTGTACCACGTGCGAAGGATCTGCTATGTACTTCCGAAGCTGAGACACGTGAAACACGTCGTGGATGTTGGCTAGGTTCGGAGGTAAGGCGAGTCGATAGGCAACTGGTCCTACTCTACCAAGGATCTGGTAGGGCCCTATGAATCGCGGGCTCAACTTCCTCACGCCGAGTGCCCGTCCAACACCGGTGACAGGTGAAAGTTTCACAAACACGTGCTCACCCTCACTGAACTCCAGTGGTCGATGCTTGACATCATAGTAGCTCTTCTGACGATTCTGCGCCTGCTTCAACTTTTCCCTGATCATCTGGATCTGTAGGGTAGTATCTTGGACAAAGTCCAAGCCGAAAAGCTCTTTATCTCCAACCTCAGACCAGCAGGTAGGAGTCCGACACCTCCTACCGTACAGCGCCTCGTAGGGTGCCATGCCCAGACTAGCATGAAAACTGTTGTTGTACGAGAATTCAACCAACGGAAGGTACCTATCCCATGCAGAACCCTGCTCCAACGTGCAAGCTCTCAACATGTCCTCCAATGTCTGGATGGTCCGCTCAGTCTGTCCGTCAGTCTGAGGGTGATAGGCGGTACTCAATCTCAACTGCGTACCAAAAGCCTCCTGCAGCGCCTCCCAGAACCGAGATGTGAACTTCGGGTCCCTATCACTGATGATACTCTCGGGCACCCCGTGAAGCCTCACGATCTCGCGGACATATAGCTTGGCCAACTGCTCTGTAGTGAAGCTCACCTTCACTGGAAGAAAATGGGCAGACTTGGTCAATCTGTCCATAATGACCCAGATAGAGTCACAACCAGCCTGAGTTTTAGGCAATCCCACCACGAAGTCCATGGAAATACTTTCCCACTTCCACTGTGGAATCTCCAGAGGTTGAAGTTTACCAGATGGTTTCTGGTGCTCAATCTTTACTTTCTGGCAAATCAGACACTTGGACACGTAGACCGCTATGTCCTTCTTCATGCCCGGCCACCAAAAATTTCTCTTTAAGTCCTGATACATTTTCGTGGCACCAGGGTGAATAGTAAACCGGCCCTTATGAGCCTCTGCCATAACCTCTTCAGTCAACGGCCCTCGAGGAATAACAATCCTCTTCTGGAACAGCAGCAATCCGTCCTCGTTCCAAGACACACCGTCTTGGTTCTTCACATAATCGAGGCACTCTCTTTGCACTTGCGCCTCTTTGATCTTTTCCATCAGCTCATTAATCACTTCCGCTGTCTCCATTTCAAGTAGTGCACCCCCGAACAAGGAGTTCACTCTCAAGACTCTGAACTTCTCGATCATCTCGTAATCGTTCATCATTAAGCTGGATAAGCTCACGGATTTCCGACTCAAAGCATCGGCTACCACATTGGCCTTGCCAGGATGGTACCTTAACTCAAAGTCGTAGTCCTTCAAGAACTCCATCCATCTTCGTTGTCTCATGTTCAACTCCTTCTGGTCAAACAGATACTTCAGGCTCTTGTGATCACTGAATACAGCAAACTTCATGCCAAACAGGTAATGCCTCCAAATCTTGAAAGCAAACACAATAGCCGCCAACTCCAAGTCGTGAGTCGGGTAGTTCTCCTCATGAGGTTTCAACTGTCTTGAAGCGTAAGCAACCGCTTTCCCTTTCTGCATCAGCACACAGCCAAGTCCTTTACCAGAGGCATCGCAGTATAACTCGAATTGCTCCGCAGGATCAGGAAGGACTAACACTGGAGCAGTAGTCAATCTCTCCTTCAACTCCTGGAAACATTCCTCACACTCATGTGTCCACACGAATGGAGTCTCCTTTCGGGTAAGGCGAGTCATCGGTAGCACCATCTTGGAGAATCCCTCTATGAACCTCCGATAGTAGCCTGCCAAACCCAGGAAGCTTCTCACTTCTGTAACCGTCTTGGGCCTCTCCCAATCCATCACGGCCTCAATCTTGTTCGGATCAACTGCAACTCCATTAGCAGAAATTACATGACCCAGAAATTTCACCGCCTTGAGCCAAAACTCACATTTTGACGGTTTAGCATAAAGCTTTTTCTCTTTTAGCACTTGCAACACAATCTTCAAGTGCTCGGTATGCTCCTCCTCCGTCTTGGAGTAGATCAAGATGTCGTCAATGAAGACGATCACAAACTGATCCAGGTATGGCTGGAAAATCCTGTTCATGTAGTCCATAAACACTGCGGGTGCATTGGTGAGTCCGAACGGGATCACCAAGTACTCGTAGTGCCCGTACCTCGAGCGAAATGCTGTCTTTGGGACATCCTCCGGCTTTACCCGTATCTGATGGTAACCGGACCGGAGGTCGATCTTTGAATACACGCAAGCACCCCTGAGCTGATCCAGCAAATCATCAATGCGTGGAAGAGGGTACTTGTTCTTGATTGTCACCTTGTTCAACTGTCTGTAGTCGGTGCACAACCGCATGGTCCCATCCTTCTTTTTCACAAAAATGACCGGTGCTCCCCAGGGAGACACACTCGGCCGAATAAAGTCTTTTGCTGAAAGCTCCTCGATATGCTTCTTCAGCTCCGCCAACTCCGGTGGCGACATCCGGTATGGAGCCAATGAGATAGGCCCCACACCAGGCAATAAGTCAATGGAGAACTCTATCTCCCTCTGTGGTGGAAACTCAGGAATCTCCTCAGGAAACACCTCGAGGAATTCCTTCACCACAGGAATGCCAGTGAGATCCTCCTGTGTCCCACTCACCAAACCTCCCAACATGACATAGCCAAATGCCCCTGCTCTCAAGGCCCTCCTCGCCTGCAGGACTGAAATGAACGGTGAGGAACTGGCTGTGGACCCACCCGGAGACATCACCACTTTCTTGGCACAGCAATCAATCATTGCACAGTTTCTGGACAACCAATCCATGCCCAAAATAATCTGAAGGTTGGCCATCGGTAATCCTATCAGATCTACCGAGAAGTCACGGTCATCCCACTGAAACGCTACATCGCGATGAACAGTGGAGGTCAAACATTTTTCTCCGGTGGCGGTGGTAACCCGCATCGGTGGAGAAAGCACATCACTGGGCAACTCAAGCCCCACAGCAATAGGGGTAGCAACAAAAGAGTGCGTTGCCCCGGAATCAAACAAAACATCAACAGTTGATCCACCAATGGTAACAGTACCTCTGACCAGGTTCAGAGCTCTGTCCGACTGCTGACGATCAAGTGTGTAGACTCGTCCGGTGGTAGGTGGCACGGCTGGTGCCCCAGTAGGAACCATCTGCAACGGCACAGCCTGCACTGCAGCAACTCTCGTCGTCGGGCAATCTCTAGAGTAGTGGCCCTCCTTGCCACACTGGAAGCAAATCAGCTGACCGGTAGAGCACGGCCCAAAATGTGACTTCCCGCATCCAGAACATCTGGGAGCAGGAGGTCTAGCGGTGTTCCCCTGAGCAGCAGTCTTTCTGAACTGATTTGGTGCTTGCTTAGCCGCCAACGGTAGTTTGCCCTTGCCCTTGTTGGCAAAATTCTTATTCTTCCAGGGAGTAGAACTACCAGCGCTCTGCGGCACCTCAATCTTGGCCCTCTTGACCTGACTCGCCCGGCAGTAGTCCTCGATGTCGCGGCACTGCTGCACCAACGCTCCGAAGTCTCTCGAAGCAGAACCGGCGAGATGTCCAGCAATATCCTCATTAAGTCCCCTCCGGAACTTGGCCCACAGAAAAACGGGAGTCAGTCTCGCCATGCGGAAATGAGAGAACTTGACCAGCTCATTGAACTTGGCCAGGTACTCGTCAACAGACAACGAGCCCTGTACCAACCGGTCAAACTCCCCCTGCTTCCTATCCTGTGAGTCATAAGGGAAGTACTGACCCAGGAAGCTCTCCTCGAAGAATGGCCACATCATCACATGGCCCTGCATCTCGTAGACCTGAGATAGGTTGGTCCACCACTCATGGGCCTCGCCCTCCAGCATGTACGTGGCGAACAACAGCTTCTGCGGATCCGTGCACTGCATGATCCGGAAAATCTTGTCCAGCGCCTGTAGCCATCTGGCAGCAGCAATGGGATCATACGATCCGTCGAAGGTAGGTGGCTTATGCTTGCGGAAAGCATTCAGCCGGCGATCGATCTCGTCACGATCCTCAGCAAGTACGGGAATAGTCTGCATAGCCCCCGTCAAGTGACTACCCTCACCCATCTGGCTCTGGGTGTCCTCCTGTTGACTAGGCGGAGGTGGAGGCGGTGGTGGCGGTGGAGGTGGTGGAGGACCCTGGCCCGCAGCAGGACCAGCCCTCAACTCCTCCAACATGACCCTCATCATCGTCATGTTGGCCATCCGGTTCTCCTCCAGAACCTCTGCCGTGGTTTGCCGGTTCGCATCTCGAATTGCGTCCAGCATCGCCCGGTTTGCCAGCCTCGTGGCTTCCTGGTCGGCTAGTCGGGCCGCCTGCATCTCAGCTAATGCAGCCAGGACAGGATCCGATTGATCCTCGCTTGTACTCGTGTTCCTCCTCGGTGGCACCATGACTCTGCACAAGTTACACAAAGAATGAGTTGATCAGGCCCACGCCATGTGGTCACATATGCGTTATCATAACACACACCAGTTAGAGAGAACATAAAGTAGACACGCAACGACACATCCTAAGTTATTGCAATACATACAGGCTTTTCCCTAGAAAGTGCTCTGATACCATAAAATGTAACAGCCCGTGTTAACCCGGATTGTTAACACATTATCGTATTAAGCCACGCTTAATTAAAATGCGGAATAACTTTTTTTCTTTAATTCAATTATGACGTCATTAACTTAACCAACTTGATTACTTAATCATTTTCATAAAAATACTGCCTGTATGTAAATTGCAAGACATCTAACTGGAATACCTCATATATAAATAATAGGTGAGTATCTAAAGCCACAGGTCTACACAAGTAGCCTGGGTCAAAATCCTGATACTTTAATTACAACATTAATTTAATAAGACGATAACAATCATGTGGCATGGACAAACCCCATGCTCACCAAATAAGGCAACAATGCCCACAAATAGTCTCAACATAAACTTAACATAAATAAAGCAGAAAACATAACAGCAGTCAAATAAACAGCAATCCACAACCAGCACGTCAGCATAATTATCAGCTCAGCTCTGGCCTCCTGCCACCTGAGCCCTCAACATTACCTGATCCTGAAATAAGCGTCCGGTGAGATCTCTAACAAGAAATCTCAGTAAGACAAGGGGTCCTCAAGGAGTCTCCACCCCAAGCTCACTTACATGTGTAATATAAGTTCAAAAACAGTATTACAGTATAAGTTCTAAAATCATGCGATGCAGCAATTAATCATGTCATGTGTGCTTTCAAATCTACTGGCCAGAGAAATGCAGGAATACGTCTATACCTACATGAGTACAAGGAACACCGCTTGCACCTCACCCACAGCCTCACCATCTTGTATGTACTACATACTCAGGCTTACCGTCTAGGTGGACACCACATGCATATCATAAAAGCACATTGCATATAATAGCTCAACAGCATTTCCAAAACATCAAAGCATGTAACACAGCATGCATAAACCACATCCCCATGGGACATGGTGGAACCACAAAATGGCTAAACCGAGGACACGAAAGCTTACCTTGCAAGCTAGCTATCCAAGCCAAGAGTCCGCACAAACTCAAAGTCCAAACACAGCAGAATCACAATCTGTTTTAGACCAATAATTATATCAATATTAATATTCTAATATTTACAATGTTAAACTAGACATCTTGAGGTTTCCAACGATATACTTTATGCCTCAATCGGAGTTGTATAACTCCGGTTATGATTTTCGCAAAGTGACTGCTGCCAACTGAATTTCCAGCAACCAAGACGCGACTTTAAAGTAACACTGAGATCAAACCACTTATCCAATGGCTACGAAATTTTACAGGGTTATAGCCTTATGTGTTAGCTACACATAGGTCCAAACGGCACTCGATTTGGAGCTCTGTAGCTCAAGATATCGAATTTTTATCGAAACAGGTTCGTTGCTGTCCCCATATCCGGATATGGATATCCGGATATCATATCCGGATACTGATATCCGGATATCTGCCCGACAATATCCGGATATCTCACGACAGAATGCATTTTCTGCATTTCATGAATATCCAATCCATAGGTTCAACTTTTTAACCGATTAAAGGCACTTAAACATGCATTTCTAGGTGTGTTTAACCTACCCCACCCTTAAGTTATTAACTTAGCTCAATACATGCATCAAGGTTCCATTTTTAAGCATTTAAACCCATGATCATAGTTGGTATAACTTACCAAAGCTCAAAACAGAGACAAGTTGTGCTCTTGGAGCTCTCCCAAGGTTCCTCAAACTCAGCCTAAGTAGGAGCTAGTATCTATTTTTACCTAATTAAGTGATGATTTTTCTAACATCTTTTGGGCTGATTTTGTATGAGTGTAGGTAAAAGTGGGCTGAATTTGAAGGAGTAAGCCCAATTGGTAAAAAAGGGTAGAAAAATGGTTTTTAACTTTTTACTTATATTTTTACCTTTCTTTCTCTCAGGAACTGACATGTGGCTACCGGTTAAAAAGAGAAGATAAGGTGAGGTGGTGATGCTACAGCCGTTGATATCCCTTTGATCGGACGAATAGAAGAAAGAGTCAAGAAAATCAAGAAGAGGGAGAGCGAAGTCTGATAAAAAGAAGAACGCACACAGAAGATAGGAACTTTTACCTTTTAGAGAGCAAATCTTAGTTTTGAGCGTTTTGAGTTTCCAGTTTGTAATTAGATCTTTACATTGAGAGTTTAGGATCTTAGTTTTCTTCTGCACAAAGAAGATCGTGGCTCTCGAAGGGATTCCAGAAGTCGCGATCGTGCTGCGTGTTCAAAGTTTTAGACTTTCGGTTCTTGAAGCATTTTAATAGCATTTTCCTTTTGAATCCGTGAGGAACATCTTGGTCTGTATTTCTACTCTTTACGATTTCCGTATTTTGTGAATTGTTTTCTTTTGTTTCAGATTCTATTTTCGTTTTATTTTTCAACATGCATAGCTAAATCTCTTCTCTGGAATTCTGATGGAGATGTTGAGTACCCTTTTATGATTCGGTCTGCATGCATGTATGTTTGATGTTTGAGATCCATGGGAATGGACAAGATTTTTTGTGTTGGGAAACTCAAGTTCATGATTTTATTAATTCAAGTTTCTTAGATTAGGAATAATCTAAGGAAGAACCGTACTTCAACTTTTTACTTATATTTTTTATCTTTCTTTCTCTCAGAACTTGTGGCTATTTTCTACAACCGTGGATATTTTGATTTTTCAAGAAAAGGGAGAGCGGAGTTTGATAAAAAGAAGAACGCACACAGAAGATAGGCACTTTACCTTTTAGATCTTAGTTTTGAGCGTTTTGAGTTTCCAGTTTGTAATTAGATCTTTACATTGAGTGTTTAGGATCTTAGTTTTCTTCTGCACAAAGAAGATCGTGGCTCTCGAAGGGATTCCAGAAGTCGCGATCGTGCTACGTGTTCAAAGTTTTAGACTTTCGGTTCTGGAAGCATTTTAATAGCATTTTCCTTTTGAATCCGTGAGGAACATCTTGGTCTGTATTTCTACTCTTTACGATTTCCGTATTTTGTGAATGAAAACCATGTTTTCTTTTGTTTCAGATTCTATTTTCGTTTTATTTTTCAACATGCATAGCTAAATCTCTTCTCTGGAATTCTGATGGAGATGTTGAGTACCCTTTTATGATTCGGTCTGCATGCATGTATGTTTGATGTTTGAGATCCATGGGAATGGACAAGATTCTTGCATGAACTTGTGTTGGGAAACTCAAGTTCATGATTTTATTAATTCAAGTTTCTTAGATTAGGAATAATCTAAGGAAGAACCGTACTTCAACTTTTTGGTAAAGTGATTTCTACTCTTAAGGGATTAAGGTGAATCATTTAACACACTAAATTTGGGAAAGTTTAGTGTGGATCTTCAAGAAGTCAGATTCGGTCAAATATACATGCTGTAGCATTAGAGTGCATGATTGCACATCTTTAGGGAAAAGTCATCGAAGTCAGGATTCTGGATTTTCTGATAATTGTTTTTACTGTTATAAATAAACTTGTTTCAACTTCCTACAAAGTTACAAAAGATCAGAATTTTACAAGTCAATTTAAGATAAAGAAGTTCTTAAAGAAACCAATTCTTCCGTTCCCAGAGAACGACAACCCTCTTTCTTTTTCAAGAAAATACTACCCAACAAAATGGCGCCGTTGCCGGGGAACGGTGCATGATTTAGTTTCTTTTTAAAGTTCTTTGATCTAATTTCTTGAGTTTGTGATTCTGTTCTTTCTCTAACCTTCTAACAAAATTTGAGTTCTTTGAACTCTTGTAAGATCACTGATTCTGAAGTTATCAGTGAAAAGTACACCATGGCAGATGATAACAGCTCGATTCATGGGAACAATGAAAATGGTAATGAGAATGCCATAGTCACTATAACTGAGGAGCTGCCCGTAATGGAGTATGCAATCCCATCTCTTGATGGAGTGATTCCAGGCATAGTCCAGCCACCATTGCAAGCAAATTTCGATTTGAAACCAGCAATGGTGCAGCTCCTTCAATCAATCACCCAATATCATGGACTGCTGCCCATGAGGATCCACACAGGCACATCACCAAGTTCATGAAGATCTCTGACACCTTCTCCATCCCTGGTGTTTCCAATGAAGCCATGAGGATGAAACTCTTCCCTTATTCCTTGGGAGGAGCAGCAGAAGACTGGATAGAGAATCTACCATCTAACTCCATTTCTACATGGAAGGAGCTGGGAGAGTCATTTTTGATGAAGTTCTTTCCTCCAACGATGGTGTGTGACTTGCGCGACAACATTACTGGTTTCAGGCAATGTACTGAAGAATCTCTTCATGAGGCCTGGACCAGATACAAGAGAATGTTAAGGAAATGTCCAACTCATGGACTACCTAACTGGGCAATTATCCAAATTTTCTACAGAGGATTAACCTTGCAAGGGAGATCGAATTTGGACTCCACTGCTGGAGGAGCCTTCTTGCTCAAAAAGTACACAGAGGCTTACAACATTCTTGAAGTGATCAGCCTGAACAGCTCTCAATGGCCATTTGATAGAGAAGATCCACCAAAAAGGGCTGCTGGCATTCATGAAGTGTCAGAAAATACCTCTATGGCAGCTGAGCTTGCCTCTTTGAACAACACAGTGAAGAATCTCACTAAGGTAGTAGTGGATTCTAAGAGCTGTCCTGAACCTTTGCAGATAGCTGCAACTGCAGTTATCTGTTCCTTATGCTATGGGCCTCATATTTTTGAGGAATGCCCTAATAACCCCACATCAGTTTTGTATGTGGGGGATTTTAATCGCGGTTACAACAACCGAAATCAATTCAATCAACCTAGATGGCAGAATCAAGGTGGCCAATTTGCCCAGAATCATGGCAATCAATTTGTGCAAAATCAAGGAGGTCAGTTTGTCCAAAACCAAGGTGGAGGATATAATCAGAATGTTGGAAATAGACCACCTGGACAAAACTTCCAAGGAGGACAGCAATCTTTTCAATCAAAGATGCCATTCCCTCCTGGATTCAGCCAATCCTTCCCTGCTGACCAGAAAAATCAAGGGGGGGCAGAACCTCGCCCACCTCTTGAGCAATGGATGAAAGACTATGCTGCAAAGAATGACCATGCTGTTCAAAATCAAGCAGCAGTGCTTCAAAGTCACAGTGCTATTTTGAAAAGCATTGAGACACAAATAGGTCAACTTGCAGCAGCACTTAGTGGAAGACAAATGGGAGCACTCCCTAGTGATACAGAAATCCCACGCAGGGATGGAAAAGAAACATGTAATGCTCTCAAATTAAGGAATGGCAGAGAAGTAGATCAACCAGAACCAGTCATAAGACCTTCAACCTTGAGGAAGATGATGGATAAAGAAGGTCAGTCAGAGGATAACACAGCTGAAGTGTCCATTCCTCTTGAAAATAACCAAGAGGCAGAGAACAACTTTGAAGCAGGAAAGACAGAACAGAACCACAGGGAACCAGAAAAACCTGTGCAAAATAAAGGGGCTGTTCAACCACCCTTTAAGGCAAAACATATCCCTTTTCCTCAAAGACTCCATAAGCAACACCAAGAGCAGAACTTCAAGCGATTCCTGGATGTTCTGAAGCAGTTACAGATAAACATACCCTTTGTGGAAGCACTCCAGAACATGCCAAATTATGTGAAGTTCATGAAGGACATTCTCACAAAGAAGAGGAGGCTTGAAGAGTATGAAACAGTAGCATTAACAAAGGAATGCAGCAGCTATGTCTCCAATAAACTGCCTCAGAAATTGGAAGATCCAGGTACTTTTACAATCCCTTGTACTATAGGAGATAGATATATTGGTAGAGCCTTGTGTGATTTAGGCTCTAGCATAAATTTAATGCCTACTTCTATCTTTAAAACTCTTGGAATGACAGCCACTCCAACCACTGTTACCCTCCAATTAGCCGATAAAACTCTTGCATTCCCTGATGGAAAAATAGAAAACATCTTAGTCAAGGTTGACAGATTTATTTTTCCAGCAGATTTCATAATCTTGGATTGTGAAGTTGATGAGAACGTGCCTATCATAGTGGGTAGGCCATTCTTAGCCACAGGGGGTGCCATAATTGATGTTAAAAAAGGAGAGCTAACTATGAGGGTCAATGAGGAAAAGATCACATTTAATGTGCTTAAGGCAATGAATTTTATTGATGAAGATATGGATGACTGTTCTGCAATATCTGTTTTAGATCACATTGTAGCTGACTGTTCTTTGTTAAAGAATGAATTTAACAATTCTGAATCAAGAAAAGATGAACAGAATGTTGAAAATATAGAGGAAAGTGAGTTTGTCTTAGCTATAGAACCTAAATCAACAAGGTTCTTTGGGGATAAACAATTTGAATCTTTAGGACTGCATGAAAGAGCCTCTAAACCTTTAAAACCATCCACTGATGAACCACCCAAGCTAGAACTGAAGGATCTGCCCAACCACCTTAGATATGCTTTCTTAGGAAAGGACCAAACTCTTCCAGTAATTGTATCCTCTGCTCTGAATGTTTCAGAGGAGGAACAACTCTTAAAAATCCTTAGAATGCATAAGAAAGCTATTGGTTGGACCATGGCTGATATAAGAGGTATTAGCCCCTCATTTTGTATGCATAAGATAAGGTTGTTGGATGAAAACAATAGTTCGATTGAACCTCAAAGAAGGCTGAATCCAGCCATGAAAGAGGTGGTTAAAAAGGAGGTAATAAAATGGTTAGATGCTGGTGTTATCTATCCAATCTGTGATAGTCATTGGGTGAGTCCTCTACATTGTGTCCCAAAAAAAGGAGGGATTACAGTAGTTTTAAACGAGGACAATGAACTCATACCTACTAGGACAGTCACAGGATGGAGGATTTGTCAAGACTATAGAAAATTGAATGCAGCAACTAAAAAGGACCATTTTCCTCTACCTTTCATAGATCAAATGCTTGATAAACTTGCTGGCCAGGAGTACTATTGCTTCTTAGATGGGTATTCTGGTTATAACCAAATCCCATTAGCCCCAGAAGACCAACATAAGACCACTTTCACATGCCCTTATGGCACCTTTGCCTTTAGGAGGATGCCTTTTGGGCTTTGTAATGCCCCTGCAACCTTCCAAAGATGCATGACAGCCATCTTCAATGACATGATTGAGGATTTTGTAGAAGTCTTTATGGATGACTTCTCTGTATTTGGAGACTCCTTTGAGACATGTTTGCTTAATCTGTCAAAGGTGTTACATAGGTGTGAAGAGACCAATTTAGTGTTAAATTGGGAAAAATGTCATTTCATGGTTAAAGAAGGGATAGTGTTAGGCCACAAGGTGTCTAAATCTGGCTTGGAAGTAGACAAAGCAAAAGTTTCTGTCATTGAGAAATTACCTCCCCCTAGAGATGTCAAAGGTATAAGGAGTTTCCTTGGCCATGCTGGCTTCTATAGGAGGTTTATAAAAGACTTCTCCAAGGTAGCCAAACCACTAAGCAGCTTACTTGAAATTAGTAAACCATTCTTGTTCGATGAACAATGCCTTGCTGCTTTTGAAGAGCTGAAGAAAAAGCTGATAACTGCCCCTGTGATTGTTGCACCAGATTGGTCATTACCATTTGAGGTAATGACTGATGCTAGTGAGTGGGCATTAGGTGCTGTTTTAGGACAGCGTAAAAATAAAATCTTCCATTCCATCTATTATGCAAGTAAAGTCTTGCAAGGTGCTCAATTAAATTACACAGTAACAGAAAAAGAACTCCTTGCTGTGATTTTTGCTTTTGAAAAGTTTAGGAGTTACTTGTTTGGAGCCAAGATAATTGTGCACACTGATCACTCTGCAATAAAATATCTAATGGAAAAGAAGGATAGCAAACCTAGGCTTATTAGATGGATGTTACTCCTTCAAGAATTCCAAGTGCAAATTGTGGATAGGAGTGGCACCCAAAATCAGATAGCTGACCATTTATCTAGGCTTAAGTTAGAGGAGAATGAGCAAGACTTAGAGCCAATCAGGGACATGTTCCCTGATGAGACCTTGTTAGCTATTCAATCTATACATGCCCCTTGGTATGCTGATTTTGCAAATTATTTGGCTGTTGGATTGATAAATGAGGAATTTAATTCCCATCAAAAAAAGAAATTTCTCCATGATTCTAAATTTTATTTCTGGGATGATCCCTATCTGTTCAAGAGATGTGCTGACCAAATCCTTAGAAAATGTGTCCCTGAATGTGAACAAGAGGGAATTCTAAGTAGCTGCCACAGCTCCCCCTATGGAGGACATTATGGTGGAGTAAGGACAGCTGCTAAGGTCTTGGAGGCTGGCTTTTATTGGCCAAGCTTGTTCAAGGATGCTTACACATTTGCCAAGAATTGTGATAGATGCCAAAGAACTGGGAACATCACTAGAAGGAATGAAATGCCACTCAATCCAATTCTTGAGGTTGAGGTGTTTGATGTTTGGGGAATAGACTTCATGGGTCCTTTCCCCACCTCTAATGGCAATCGGTACATTTTAGTTGCTATTGATTATGTGTCCAAATGGGTAGAAGCAATTGCATCTCCCAACAATGAAACCAAGACTGTGTGTAGGTTTCTTAAAAGCTACATTTTCACCAGATTTGGTACACCTAGATGTGTGATTAGTGATGGAGGGGGCCATTTCATTAGTAAACAGTTTGAGAACCTTCTCACCAAATATGGTGTTAAGCATAGGGTTGCTACACCCTACCACCCTCAAACTAGTGGCCAAGTAGAGGTGACAAACAGAGAAATTAAAAAGATTTTGGAAAAAGTTGTGGGACCTTCAAGGAAGGACTGGTCTTTGAAATTGGAAGACTCCCTTTGGGCATACAGGACTGCTTATAGAACACCCATAGGATGCTCACCATATAGATTGATCTTTGGGAAAGCATGTCACCTGCCCTTGGAGTTGGAGTACAAAGCCTATTGGGCTCTTGCTAAGCTCAATATGGATTACAAACTCTCTGCTGAAAATAGGCTATTGCAGCTTAATAACTTGGATGAGTTCAAGCAAAACTCTTATGAAAATGCTAAGCTTTATAAGGAAAAAATGAAAAGATGGCATGACAATCAGATTCAGGAGAGAAATTTAGAACCAGGACAACAGGTCCTACTCTTTAATTCTAGACTTAAACTGTTCCCTGGTAAATTGAAATCACGTTGGTCAGGACCATTCAAAATTGTTGAAGTCTTTCCACATGGAGCAGTAGAGATCATCTCTGAAAAAGATGGGAGAAAATTCAAAGTGAATGGGCAAAGATTAAAAATTTATCATGGTGAACCTTTAGTCAGAGACAAGGCCATTGTTCCTTTGGCTGAACCCTCTGCAACTTAATCCTCTTTGGTTGATAGTTAGATTAGGTAGTCGAGTCAGTCTTAGTGTTAGAATTTAGGAAGTTTATTCGTGGTTAGGATTTTGATTACATTGTTTATCTTCTGTGTCTTCTTGTTACAATTGATCACTAAGAAAAGAGAGGGAAGAAAAGAGCGATTTAGGAACCTGGTGCATACTCTGAAGCAAAATTGAAAATGAGAGGAATATTCAAGGTTTTTAAGTTTGGGGTATTTGTGCTGAGTGTTGAATGGGACCAAATGGGTCCATCCTGTGTTTTTTCTGCAGGAAAGTGAGAAATGGGCTTGCATCCCTCGCCAGCCCAAGAAAAAAAAAAACAATTGGGCTTGCGTCCCTCACCAGCCCAAATAAACACAGCCCACATGCACCTCTCCTTTAAGCTGATATGCATGGACACCCATTGGGCCGCTTCCATAAGCTGTAAGCCCAATGGGTTCGCACTTTTGTTCTCTTTAAAAAAAAAAAAAAAAAACACAACAAAAAAAAAATAATAAAAAAAAAGGAGAAGAAAGGAAAAAGGGGTAAAAAGGGTTTCTGACACAAGTAAATGCTGTCCTACCCTATTGCAGCCACCGCCATTTTCACCCTCTCCTCTCTTCTCACCGACACCGAGACCTGTCAAACTTCTCCCTGTCCAGTCTCTTTATCTCCTCATCCCATCATCTTCACTCACCCTCCACGACCTTTGGAACAACGTTTCAGCCATCCCTATTGTAGCCTTCCTCCGTACTTGAGCTGTACATTTTTTTTCCGCCTTGGAATTCGTGTTGCTGCGTTCGTCAGTTTCCAGATCTCTGCATATTTTCAATGGCCCCACAAACCCGTCAAAGAACCAGGGCTGCCGAGCTAAAAGGAAAAGGAGCAGCTCGATCTTCAAGCTCTTCTACTGTGTCTTCGTCTCAAACTTCGGTATGGGCTGAAGCGCGGATGCAAAACATGCTCGAGCAGAACCTTGATATCTCTTATGAACGAGGCTTCGATCTGGAGAATCCAGGGGCCCTTACCAAGATCTTCGTTGAGCGGTACGTCATTCGTCAAGAGTGGCAGTTCTTCGCCCAGCAACAGTCCATCCAGGTACCTGTTGCTCTTGTTCGCGAGTTTCTTGCGAACTTCCCCGACTCTGACAAACCGACTTCGGTTACTGTCAGAGGGGTTGAAGTTCCGATTATCCCTTCTGCCATCAAAGAAGCCTGCGGCTTCACATTCGAAGGAGAAGGAGATCTCTACTTCCTCACATATGCCAATAAGCATATTGAGAGAACAAGGAATCTCGTTGCAGAGACTTTGTTCAACGAGATCGGACGAAAATGGACAGATAATAAAATTAATCACAAGTTCACCTGCAAGGAAGCCCAAGTTTGGGGTACCTTTGTGAGAGCCCGGCTCTTACCAGTCGGCCATGTGCATTCGGTGACCTGGAAGCAAGCAGTAGCCATCTACTGCATTCTGGCTGACATTCCTTTCCATGCAGAGGACCTTCTGTATGAGAGCCTGTGCACTCAAGCCCTAACACTCAAGGGCACTTTTCAATTCCCTTGCCTTGTGAAGTTGTTGTGTGACCAGGCTGGTGTGCCTCCTTCTGATGAAGACTCTCTGTTGGTCCCCTTCCCCACGTCTCCATTTGACGAGAAGTGTTTAGCTAGGATTGTAAAAAGGGTGCAACGTTTGTACAAGAAGGACTTTCCTGTTCCCTCTCGTACTGGGAATTCGTCAGCACTGGAGGAGGAAGTAGCCCAACTTCAAGCCACTGTCCATTCTCAACAAGAGCAACTCATAAACCAAAAGGGGCAGATTTTTAAACTCCATCAGTTCAACCGCGACCTTATGCAATACCTGATGGCGGCTAAGAAGCGGGACGCCTCCACTTTTGGGGTAACCTTCCCACATGAGGAGTATCCAGAGATACCAATCTCCTTGATTCAGGACCCCTTCACAGGACCCTCTACTGCACGAGCAAAGGCTGGTCAACATGCTCATCTGGATATGGAAGGTCCACCAGAAGAAAGATAGCTCAAATTGGCAAAGACCATTTTTATGGTCTCTCAGGTTTCATGATCCTACACTCTTTAAATTACTATCTCAGTACCTATATGTTATTGTTTAATATTCAGATATTTCCAGTGTAACCCCTGTTTTAATTGCTGTGAGGACACAGCTGATTTTTAAGTTTGGGGTGGGTACATGCTGAAAACTAAAAAAATAAAAAAATAAAAAAGAGAGAAAATTTTTGAAAATTTTGAATATTTTGAGTTTAGACAACTTTGTTTCTCTAATTTATTTATGCATGGCAGCCATTAATTTTAACTCGGTAATATTTACCACTGTGATATCGTGTCATATTAGTAATTAATTTCAGTCTGACTTGTTAATTAAGCACACATCAACTGTGTTACCTTCCATATGATCTTGCACACATCAGTTTTACTCAATGCTTAAACTATTGAATTTATACCTTGGTAAGGAATTTGAACCTAAACACTTGATTTTTCTTGCTGAGTGGTCATTCTGCATTGGTGCTCTTAACTTAAAAAATATAAATCCTAGGCAATTGGTTAGTACATTTCCACATGATAAAGGCATTTGTTTCTGATTAAAAAGCCTAGAGCCAAATAGCCAACCTTGTATTTCAATTAAATCCTTTGCAACCCTATTTGAGCCTAAGCCTTTTCTTTCATGATATATAACCTGTATAATATCAGCCAAATCCCATTACCTACCTTGACTTGGAAGCCTTAATATCTAGTTGATTTTCCTTAGGCTAAAAAGACTTGAACAACAAAGGATGGTAGGAAGAAGCCAGCAAAAAAATACTGGTTGTAAAGAAGAGTGAAGGCTGTAAAAAATAATAAGAAAAAGAAAGAAAGGGAATCATCAAAAAGAGGAGAAAAGGAGAAAGAACCCCTAGTGGCAAAACAAAATAAAAAGGGGTGTAAAAAGAGTGATAAAAGTAAAAGATGAAAATGATAGAATTGAGAAGAAAAGAAAGGTTGGTAGAAAATCAAAAGGAGGCAGAAAAGAAAGTGAAACTGAAAGAAAATAAGGGTGTATTTGATGAAAGGAAGTGAGTAAAAAAATGTATAAAAAAAAGCAGCTTCTTCCTATCAGAAAGCAAAAACAGGTCTTTTAAACCTATTGAGGATTAACTAGACCCTTAGGGCTATCCATAATAAGCCAAGTGTCTAAAAAAAAAAAAACAAAAGACCAAACCTAGCCCCATTACAAACCTAAAAGACCTTTTGATGGAAATGGAAAACTAAACATTAAATGTCTAGGTAAACTTTAAGTTAAGATACAGCAATGCAGTAATTGATGAAGAGTGACTAACCTCTTAAATAAAATGAGAGAAAAATTCGATTGAGTTACACCAAGTGAGGAGTTCATTGATTAAGCATTGTTTGATATAAGTGATGTGTGTAATTATTTGTTATGAACTGTAACCAGTTATTTGTTTGTTTAATTAATTTGTTAGTTTGAAATTGAACTATTAACGTGGTATTGATTTCGATTGGCAATATAGCTGATTAAAATTTGATGGCTGTAATGTATAATAAAAAGGAAAAATAAAGTGTCTAAACATTGTTCTGATAGACTGATCTGAACTGAATTGGTAAAAGGTAAATAACTGACAACTACTTGGACAACTTGATTGCTTGAGGACAAGCAATATCTTAAGTTTGGGGTATTTTGTTAGTATCTATTTTTACCTAATTAAGTGATGATTTTTCTAACATCTTTTGGGCTGATTTTGTATGAGTGTAGGTAAAAGTGGGCTGAATTTGAAGGAGTAAGCCCAATTGGTAAAAAAGGGTAGAAAAATGGTTTTTAACTTTTTACTTATATTTTTTATCTTTCTTTCTCTCAGGAACTGACATGTGGCTACCGGTTAAAAAGAGAAGATAAGGTGAGGTGGTGATGCTACAACCGTGGATATCACTTTGATCGGACGAATAGAAGAATGAGTCAAGAAAATCAAGAAAAGGGAGAGCGAAGTTTGATAAAAAGAAGAACGCACACAGAAGATAGGCACTTTACCTTTTAGAGAGAAAATCTTAGTTTTGAGCGTTTTGAGTTTCCAGTTTGTAATTAGATCTTTACATTGAGAGTTTAGGATCTTAGTTTTCTTCTGCACAAAGAAGATCGTGGCTCTCGAAGGGATTCCAGAAGTCGCGATCGTGCTGCGTGTTCAAAGTTTTAGACTTTCGGTTCTTGAAGCATTTTAATAGCATTTTCCTTTTGAATCCGTGAGGAACATCTTGGTCTGTATTTCTACTCTTTACGATTTCCGTATTTTGTGAATGAAAACCATGTTTTCTTTTGTTTCAGATTCTATTTTCGTTTTATTTTTCAACATGCATAGCTAAATCTCTTCTCTGGAATTCTGATGGAGATGTTGAGTACCCTTTTATGATTCGGTCTGCATGCATGTATGTTTGATGTTTGAGATCCATGGGAATGGACAAGATTCTTGCATGAACTTGTGTTGGGAAACTCAAGTTCATGATTCTATTAATTCAAGTTTCTTAGATTAGGAATAATCTAAGAAAGAACCGTACTTCAACTTTTTGGTAAAGTGATTTCTACTCTTAAGGGATTAAGGTGAATCATTTAACACACTAAATTTGGGAAAGTTTAGTGTGGATCTTCAAGAAGTCAGATTCGGTCAAATATACATGCTGTAGCATCTAGAGTGCATGATTGCACATCTTTAGGGAAAAGTCATCGAAGTCAGGATTCTGGATTTTCTGATAATTGTTTTTACTGTTATAAATAAACTTGTTTCAACTTCCTACAAAGTTACAAAAGATCAGAATTTTACAAGTCAATTTAAGATAAAGAAGTTCTTAAAGAAACCAATTCTTCCGTTCCCTGAGAACGACATCCCTCTTTCTTTTTCAAGAAAATACTACTCAACAATAACTTGGCTAAAGAATGAAGAAGGAAGAAGAAGAAGAAGAAGAAGAAGAAGAAGAAGAAGAAGAAGAAGGGTGGCAGCAGCAGCCACTATTCACGTAGGAAATGTATGGCCTAGGGTTTTGTGCCCACTAATAGGTCTATTTATAGGCCCAAGCCACTAACCGCGCAGTATTAGCCTTAATAGGAAAGTAAAAGATATTGATCCCAAACTTTGGAATCTAGACCTACGCATTTTTTCTAAGATTTTTCATATTTTTATTTTATTTTTCGGAGCACCTTTCCGGTACGCGCTTTTCCATAGCCAGTATCAGTTCTGATATCAGATTACGTCATTTTGACTTGAAACTTGTTTTACAAGTCCTACATAATATTCTAGTAATTATCATGCATTCGTTATAATTTTCCGGGATACTTTTCCGGTACGCATTTATACCGAGTAGCAGAACCGGTATCTGCGCTTTTCTTCCGAAAAGCGACTTTCAGCATTTTTACTCACTCAATATAATTATCTAAGCCCATTAATAATTATTAGGGTCAATTATGGAATTATTTCCTAATTATCATAATTAATTCACTAATTACCTTAATTAGCGGTGCGGGTTCTTACAAGTTACCATTTGAATTTGAAACTTGAGGATATATAAATATGTGCTCTCAAATATTGTAATGTAATAATTTCTTTATCGAATTCTGTTGTATCTTTTATCACTCGCGAATGATAGTAAACTTTGTTAGTTAATTTTTTTTATTATTATTATTATTTTTTTTTTTGTAATATGTTAATTTTCTTTTCAATAAGAAAAAATAACGACATTTTGGACATATAACATGACATATGGGGAATATGAGGTTGCATAGTTATCACACATGTGGTGTGTATCTTTTGGCCTCAAACAAGAACAAGAAGTCAAGGGAACTAAGAATGCTTTTCAAAGACTTCAATTTACTTGTTTTCCGCCATTTATCCAATATATTATGGCACGACACTAGACAATAATATTATATGAATAAAATAATTGATCAAAGTTAACAAGGATCATACATATATAATTGTAAATTAAGACTAGTAATAATCAACAAAAAAATAAAAATAAAAATTATCAACGAAAAATAATATTTTGTCCGAACGGCATATTTACGACTTTTGATTCAAGTAGTAAGAATTTTATTTTTCTTAATCAAGACTTTACAAATTTGAGTTTCTCAATGGAGAAAATGGGGTTACCAAAAACGGCCCTTATGTTGATCCTACAGTGCTAAAGAAGGACTAGAAGAACAATAATCTTGAGCCTGATATTGATCAGACACAACAACCTTAGAAGTAGAGGAAGGCATTGCTGATAATGAGAAGAAAGGTGTTGAATCATCATAAAGAAAATTAAGGCTCATTGTGATGATGATAGTAAAGACCTGAAGCAGCACGTTGCAGATCATCATCATCCCTACTACAAAGAACTTGTGCGTACTGCATTAGGTTTGGAAATCCTTCCTCTGATGAAAATGATAAGGGAAGAGGTTGACCAACCGGTGGTGGAACCTCATCAAGTGGTGGTGCTGCAGGAATAGAATGTGTAGAAGCTGAAGCATTATTAGTTGATGAATCCACTTCCATAGTAACTAGTTCAGGAAAATTGAGCTTGGCTTTGTTTCCTTTGAACTTCAATGCTGCTGCATCATAAGCAACAGCTGCAGCCTCTGCCGTGTCAAATGTGCCAAGCCACACTCTAGCTGCCTTTTTAGGGTCTCTTATTTCGGCTGCCCATTTGCCCCATGGTCTCTGTCTAACACCTCTATAATGTCTCTTTCTTGCATTGCCTTAAAATTGTTGAAATTATAGAGATTTAGATATAGAGGGAGGAAGAATATGGAGAGAATAATAGACGGAACAATATTATATATTTAAAGGAAGATTAACTTATATTAGTGTAAGAATAAATTTGTTTACATCTAATTATGATTATTGATTCAGTTATATCTAACCGCTTATATATTTAATAAGAATTAATGATTAAAATTGAGAGTGTACATGCATGTAAAATAATCATGTCTATATCAATAATTATTGGTTCATGTGATAAGAAATTTGCTTCCTTTAATCAGTGATCTCGAGTTCTAGTAATAAATCATCAAATACAAGGACATGGAAAAACTAATCTTAAGAGAAAATTAGAGGCTTCTGGTTAGTTCATTTTAGTCTAAGTTGTCATTTGTAAACACAAGGTTTCTAAATAGTGTGCGGAAAGTAGAGAAGCCAATGGAAAATGCACACTGAAAATACCAAATCAGTTGTTGTTGCTGTAAATGTCAACATCATCCCAAGATAGGCTGATCAACAAGCCTGGGATGGTACATAAAACCAATAATGATAATATTGAGGGTAGATAATGGAAATGTCATTTAAACTCGGATTGGCAGATCAAGAAATATAAAAATCCATATGCAACAAATGCACATTTTTTTGCGAAGAAAAATAAAACATAGGATAATAGAAAATTTTGGCTGATTTTCTTTACTTTTCAATAAGAGGGAAGGTATATCACGTTTGATGCACTTGGGTAATTGGTGAAAATATCTTTATGAATATGTTAGAAACACACTGGGAAAACCTTTATTCAGACATGTCTTCATATAAGTAGACTATACTATTCACAAACAATTAAAAATAAATTGATGAGATCCTGATTCATGATAATTGAGAATACTTTATAACAACATCATTGGTAATATAAATTAAGAATAGAAATTTAGGGAATGAAGTGAGCCTTGTAATAGTGTTTACCTTGAGGTATAGGCTGAGACGATTCTTCCCTCTCAATAAATTCAGAAGTGTTTATTTGCCCATGTGAGGTTGGGAAGATGGTGCTATTGTTGGTACTCATAAGATGTGAAAAGGGTGATGGTGAAGCTTCTTCCTTTTGATTCTCAGATGGTGTTTGGTGAACAAGAAAGTTAAAAGCTACCCTTTTCTCCTCTGATACATGACCAGAAGGAAGAGGCCTCTTCCCTTGTCTTGGATCCACTTTGCTCAACTCTATCTATCTGGTTATTCTACTCTTATATTTGTACACTTTTTCTGCCTCAGGTTATATAAGCTTGCCGTTGAGGTGCTACCAAAACCTTGATAAAAGCAGATCTAGGATTTCTATAATAAGAAGATCAGTGATTTGAAGATGAATGAAACCAAGATCAGAAAATGGGATTCTGTTTGCTTGTCATCTTTTAAATAAAAAAGATAATAGAAAAACAAAAAAAACAAAAAACAAAAACAAAAAACAAAAACATAATGAAAGAAAAGAACAAGATAACATGTGCTTGCTTGGAGGGCTTCCATTGCTACACGTTAAAGTCAAGTTTGTCCCTCGGAGATTTTTTGGGTGCCCAAAATAATTAAAAAAGAAATAAAGTTTCTTTATATGTTAAGTTTATATTGTGCAGATTATAATAGCATATTATAATAAGGGACAACCCAGTTAGGAAAAAATAGGTTTGGTGTGTATAGGTTTTACACGTGTCTGCTTATGTGATGAGAGTGACTTTCTTGATATTCTACTTTGTTGGGATTATTTTGTCTGTATCTACTTGTTTAGAGCGCAGAAAGAGCCATGAGGTATAATACATTCAATTTATATCTTTTTTTGTTTTCTGGATAGTTCTAGGGAAATTTTTTAATATAGTTTAGGACCATAATGGTTCTTATACTAAAAAATTAACATCTGGATTAGTTTTTTCTTTCTCTCTACTTTCTTCTCTTTCCTCAATCTTTTTTCTCTTTTCCTTACTTCAGTTCCATCAAAAAAAATTGCTCCTGTTGCACCGTAACTTCGCTCCTATATTTGGGCCTCAATGGCGTTTGTTTTGATCCTTAGTTTGCATCAGCTCGGACACATGCAGAATACAATTATATGTATTTTTGAAGGATTTTATAATTATCACGTTGAAAGATAATTGAAATATCATGTTATAGAGGTAAAAAGCATGTGGGATCCATGTGTTAGAAAAAATTATATGTAGGACCCATGTCAGCACGGAAATCGAAGGGTGTGTAGGAAAATTTAAATTCTCATGTTGAATGAGAATTATAAAATCCATTTTTGAATTGTATTTTATTTCAATATTAAAAATAAAACTTCTCTCGGTCACTTGTCTTATTAATAGTTGAAAAAAAAATTGAGCACATACTTTATTGATATAAGAGGCATTAAGAGCTCCCACTCCTTGATTAAGAAAAATAAAAAAGTCATGTGGAAAATTATGTGAGAGGTTATTATAGCGCATTTAAATGCGCTAAAGGCTGTCATGTTGATCCATCCAAAATATAAATTAATTTTAAGTATAAAAAAATCATAACAAAAAATAAAAACAAAAAATAAAATAAGGAAAGACGTAATTTTCACTCAAAATCAATGATACATTTATAATCAAACACAAATCAACTCATTTAAATTCAAATATCTCTATTTAGAATCAAGTCAACCTCCAAATAATTCACGCTCTTTCATCACCGTAAAATAATTTAACTATATTAATCACCATGCCAAATCGCTACACAAATTTCATTTATAGCAATAGCAACCCCATCAAGTCCTCCTCTTCCATCATTATTTGGTACAATATTTGAAAAGTTGGTCATGGAGTCTAGTATAGGGGACTTTAGAAAATTGATAATAGGGAAATGCTCTATTTTTTTTGGAATACAATAGTGAAATGCTCTTTAACAAAGTATAGTCTTTTCTGCTATTCACTGTAATGGTCAAAATGTTAATGAAATAATTAACTGTGAGAGTGAATTCGTGGTCGCGATAGAGCCCATTATTAATGGTTAGAGAAAATAGTTTATTAGCAAGTGAGAAGAGGAAAATGTGACACGTACGTACTAAAGAGGAGAGCAAGGGGTGATAATAAAGCCACGGAACTTAAGCCTGGCCTGGCCCGTCCCGTCTCTTTTTATTATTGGGCTAAGATTTGAACACATATAAACAAATTTTATTTAAAAGGCCTCAGACTTTCAAACCAAAGTCCGGCCTTTGGGTGTGGGAGGTTGTCCCGTTATATTAATTACTTTTTTTATTAATCGTTTTAACCCCAATCGGTCTCTTCTTTCTCTCCTCTTTTTTTTTTTATTTTTTTTTTATTTTATTTTAGAAACCCCAACGTACACCCACCGCCAGCCAAGACAGCACCGGTGAAGCCATCTCCATCAAAACCCTAACCTACACCCACCGCTAGCCAAAACAGCCACACAACACCCCCACCATCTTCTTTCTTCGTCTATGCCATCGATCGGAGTCTCTCCGCGCTGCCGCAGAGATGAAGATCCGCTGCTCCTCCACGGTGGTGCCGGAAGGACACGTGCCGATCTACGTCGGCGACGAGATGGAGCGGTCCGTCGTCGGAGCGGAGCTGCTGAACCACCTGGTCTTCTAGAAGCTTCTGAACCAATCGGTGCAAGAGTACGGTTACGAGCAACAAGGAGTGTTGTTTTAATTTGTGAACAAACAATAAAAAAAATGCAAAACGATAAGATCTGGCAATTTATGTTCCCAATGCATCTGTCGTTCTGAAAGCTAATAATTGTTATCTTATTTTTTTATTTTGGGTTCAGCTGTTTTAATTTGTTCATAATTAAAATTAAATTACCAAAGTTGTTGGTTTAAGTAATAATAATTGATTTCGTTTTAGCAAAATTTTGAATCCAAGTCAAAGTTTTTCTGAATATAATTTTTTTTTAAATAATCAGTTTCATCATGATTCTCTCTGAGCTCTTACTTTAATTTTTTCTATTGCACACTTTATAAATTACTGCTGCAAATTGAAAATTACGGTTTTTATATGGAAATTGATTTTTTTACGAAATTTTGTTCTCTTATTTTTATTTTTTAAAAGGTTAACAGGCTAAGATAGGTTTAACACATGCTTTTATTTTTTGTAAATAAACCTTGCCACATGTGTTAGCACATATTTATATACATTTATGTTATATTATTTTATGTTATTTAAATGTCTTTGGGTTGATAATTAGTGTTTTTGCAGGTAAATTAAGCCCAATTGAGTTAAGTAAAGACCCATGTAAAAAATAAAGGTAAGAAGTAAAATGATAATATTTGGCTTGTTACTTACCTATTTTATTTATTTTTATCTTCAGATCACATGAAAAAGGAGGGAGCAAATCTGGACCGATGGATTAAAAAGAAATGGATGGCTGTGATGAAAAGAGACTTTGCTGATGTTTTTGAAGAAAAGAAAAAGGATATATCAGAGAGAAATAATACACATTGGAGAGAAAAAGATTTAGAAAAAAATAGAAAAAGTTTCTCTGAGTTTCTTTCTATCGTTCGTTTTACTTTCTGTTCTTGAGAAAACACTTCTGGGTTTTCTTTTCGGTTTGTGTGGGTTCTTGTTCGCGAGTATCGTTCGTCCACATCCTTGATCTTGGAGTGCCTTGACAACGCGTCTTCAAGGGAGAGGATCGAGGATCTGCATGCGAAGCGGTCGGTTCCTGCGTTTCTGCAAGTTGTTCACAGTAGATCTAGTTTAGGGTTCTTGATGTTTGAAGAACCGGTTTCTTTCTGAACTTGGTAATGTTTGTTCTTTATTTTTCGGATATTGTAGTTTTTCTGATAATGGATTTCTAGTTCTTTTCTTTTCTGGGTATGATTGAATGAGTGGATGAATATTTCTTAAAGTTCTTCGGTATTGTTTGTGTTTTCTCATTCGATGGATTCTTTTAATTTTTCAACTCAAGAGATTCATGGGAATGAAACTTGAGTTTTTCAACAGAAACAATTTGGGAAATGCGTTTCTGTTAAGAATCGATTGAACCCCTTTGGATTAGGGATAATCAAGGGTGATTTCTGATAATTTTCTAAAAAGATTTGGGAACCTTTGGAAAAAGATCTTCTTGAATGTTAATGTTGATTCTGGGAAGTTTCAATTAAACTAGTTGTAGTACTTCGGAAATTGAGATAAACTCGCTGTAGCTTTGAACGAAATTTGCAGGAATGCAAATACTTTGTGTCATCCATGATTTTAACATACTCAGAAGCTTTTTTTTACATTGATAAACACTTCTTTACTCCTAGATCATATTTTGATAGTTGAATAAGAATACAATAAAATTTTCTTTTTACCATAAACCAATTAAATTTCAATTAAAGAATTTTTAATTCAGATTAATAGAAAGAAAAATAATTCAACCTGTTCCCTGAGAACGATAACTCTTTTCTTTTGAAAATATACCTCTCAACAAATGGCGCCGTTGCCGGGGAACGGTGTTTGATTTTATTTTCTTTTTGTGATTCTATTTTAACAATCTTGATAAATATTTTCTTTATTCTTTATTCTTTCTTACGTATTTTCCTTGTTATCTACTGACTCCAATTTCAAGTTCTTGATAGATTCTTGCAGAATTCAACTTTGATTTCAGTAACCAGCACTGCCACCAGTTTGCTGCTGAATTCTTGAAGATGGCAGAATCGAACCATGGATCATCTGTTAATGGAGAAAGCAACAATGGGGAAGCCAACCATGCTCTAGTTGTGGTGGATGAAGAGCTTCCCATTGCTGAATATGCTATTCCATCACTTGATGGAGTAGTTCCTGGTATAGTCCAACCAGGAGTGGAGGGGAATTTTGATCTCAAACCTGGGATGATTCAGTTGCTGCAATCCATGAGTCAATACCATGGATTACCTAAGGAAGACCCCCACAAGCATATCACGAAATTCATGAAAATTTCTGATACATTCTCTGTTCATGGAGTGTCCACAGATGCCATGAGGATGAGACTGTTTCCCTTCTCTCTAGCTGGAGCAGCAGAAGAATGGGTAGAAGACTTACCTGCACAGTCCATCACTACATGGAAGGAGCTTGGAGAAGCCTTCCTTATGCGGTTCTTCCCACCCACAAAGGTGTGTGATCTGAGGGATGACATCACAGGGTTTAGACAATATGTTGATGAGTCAATCCATGAGAGCTGGACTAGATTTAAGGGGCTGATGAAAAAGTGTCCCACCCATGGTCTTCCTAAGTGGGCCACCATTCAGATATTCTATAGAGGATTGAGTCATCAAGGAAAAACTCATCTGGATGCTACTGCCAATGGAATGTTTCTGTTGAAAAGGTATCCAGATGCGTTTGAAACACTTGAGAGGATAAGCCAAAACAGTTGCCAATGGCCTGAACAAAGAGATGAGCTCCAAAGAAGGCAGCTGGACTTTATGAAGTAAGTGAAATCACTTCCATGGCAGCTGAGATGGCAGCATTGCATAATACTGTCAGGGTTTTAGTCAAGCAAATGGCTGAAACCAAACAACCACCACCTGCTCAAGTGGCTGCAACCACACCAATCTGTTCACTTTGCTATGATGCTCATTTCTTTGAAGAATGTCCAAGTAACCCCTCCTCAGCCTTCTATGTTGGGGATTACAACAGAAACTACAACAATAGAGGGAATTTTAACCAAAGAATGCAGCAGCATCAAGGTGGGAATTTTGGCCAGAATCAAGGCCAAAATTTTACCCAAAATGTTGGGAATAGAAATCAGAACCAGCCTTTCCAAGGAGGGCAAAGACCCTACCAGCCAAAAGTTCCATTCCCACCAGGATTTAACTCACAAATGCCCCATGATCAGCAAGGGCAATCTAGTGCAGAAACTCAGCCTCTTCCAAATGATCAATGGTCCAATCGGATGTTGAAAAATCATGAGGCCATGCTTCAAAGTCATGGAGCAATCTTGAAGAGCTTAGAGACACAAATGGGGCAGATTGCATCATCTCTTAGCAATAGACCAGTGGGAACCCTTCCTAGTGATACTGAAGCACCAAGGAAAGAGGGAAAGGAATTTTGTCAAGCTCTCCACTTGAGAAATGGAAGGGAGGTTGAACAACCAGAGCCTGTTATTCGACCTTCCACCTTGAGGAAGATGGCAGGACAAGATGCTCAAACAACTGAGGAAGAGGAAGAGTCTGATGTAATTGAAGTGCACAATCCTGAGAATGACAAGGAGCATGGTGATTTGGGAAGAACAGAAAAATCAGCACCCAAATCAAAGGAGCCAGCCATACCTTTGCAGAAAGATGATGGCAATTCACCAAGATCAAGGGCAAGGCAGATTCCTTTTCCACAAAGACTTCAGAAACAGAACCAGGAGAAGCACTTTAAGAGGTTCTTAGATATCCTCAAGCAACTCCAAATAAACATTCCCTTTGTGGAGGCCCTTCAACACATGCCAAGCTACATCAAATTCATGAAGGACATCCTATCAAGGAAGAGGAGAATAGAAGAATTCGAAACAGTGGCACTTACCAAAGAATGCAGCAGCATTGTCTCTACAAAAGTGCCTCCTAAAATGGAGGATCCAGGTTCTTTCACTATTCCATGTGTTATAGGAGATAGGTATATTGGTAGAGCTTTATGTGATTTAGGCTCTAGCATTAACTTGATGCCTGCTTCTATTTTTAAGCAATTAGGAATAAAAGCTGCACCCACAACATTAACCCTCCAATTAGCTGACAGATCCATTGTATACCCTGAAGGTAAGGTGGAAAATATTTTGGTAAAAGTGGACAAATTTATTTTTCCAGCTGACTTCATAATCCTTGATTGTGAAGTTGATGAAAATATTCCTATTATAGTAGGAAGACCATTCTTAGCTACAGGGGGTGCAATGATAGATGTTAAAAAAGGAGAGTTGACAATGAGGGTTAATGATGACACTATGACCTTTAGTGTTTTTAAGGCCATGAAATATGTAGATGATGATGTTGATGACTGTTCTGCTATTTCTGTCATTGATAATTTGGTTGTTGCTCATTTTCAAGAAAATTTTGAAATAAATAACTCTGTCTGTGATTCTGCCATTTTTGAATTTTATGAAAATAATGCATATGATCATGATCATGCATGTGCATTAAGGTCTTACCCAACTAAGTTCTTTGGTGATAAACATTTTGAGTCTCTTGAACTTCATGAGAGAATCACCAAACCCCTTAAACCTTCCATTGTGGAACCACCTGAAGTGGAGTTGAAAGAACTCCCAACTCACCTTAAATATGCTTTCCTAGGAAGAGACAATACTCTCCCTGTCATTGTAGCAGCTGCCCTTAAAAATAATGAGGAAAGTCAGCTCCTAAATGTACTAAAAAATCACAAAAGAGCCATCGGTTGGACCATGGCTGATATTAGAGGAATTAGTCCTACTTTCTGTATGCACAGGATAAGGCTAATAGATGAAAATGCCAGTTCTATTGAGCCTCAAAGAAGGCTCAATCCAACCATGAAAGAGGTGGTCAAAAAGGAAGTAATTAAATGGTTGGATGCTGGTGTGATTTATCCTATTTGTGATAGTAGTTGGGTGAGCCCTTTGCACTGTGTCCCTAAAAAGGGAGGTATCACAGTTGTGCTCAATGATAAAAATGAGCTCATTCCTACTCGAACCATAACTGGTTGGAGAATTTGTCAGGACTTTAGGAAGTTAAATGCTGCTACTAAAAAAGACCATTTCCCCTTACCCTTCATAGACCAAATGCTTGACAAGCTTGCTGGACAAGAATATTTCTGTTTTCTTGATGGGTATTCTGGTTATAACCAGATACCCTTTGTAACAGCCCGTTACGTACCGGTATTGTTAACATTAATTATGATATTAAGCGCAGTTACAATCACAGCAGTTCATTTATAAAAATGAGAGTAAACTTTTTCCGATTATTACGCGAACAGTAAAAGTATAAAAAGCGTAATAATAAAAAGTTGTGACCGTAACTGAAACACAAGCGGAAGACTTTCTTAACTATTTATACACTTTATTTTATTACCTACAAGATACTAAGGGGTTCCCATAAACCCACTTAGCCAATTCCTCACTTTTTACGTTTTTACCACTTAACAGGATTTGCCAATCTGTTTTTCTACGAACACAAAATAAAAATCCAAACTTAAAATCCAGGTTATCTTTTTTCCTTATTCACTTACCTTTCTATCAAGCTATCACACACTCAATTCCGAGCTCGTGAGCTCCGGTTATCGCCGTTTGAAGTTGGACAAACAACATTGCCTACCAACTCCAAAACAGCCTAAAACGTCCAAACTTCACGGAATAAACTGCACCTAACCACAAGGACACTGCCTCTCAAACTTTTACACCATAAACTAGACACCTCAAACTTCGATTTGATATATCGTACGCTTAATTTGACCAAGTAACGAAGCGGGAATTAATTTCCCAACACAGACCCAAATCTGCCCACTGGTGCTGGCCAGAACAGGGCAGTGTGTGACAACAGCCCCCATGGGCTGCGCACACCACCAATGAACCTAGGCTTTTGACACAACGTAGGGGACATCTTAAGCTTCAAAATGGCGTATGGCACGTCCCAATCGGACCACTATGGAGAGAGATACGCTCCTCCAAAGTTCACCCAAAAACTGCCAATTCTACAGAAAATTCGCCAGAGTTTCCTTTGTATTTCCAAGAATCCCCAAATTTTCATAACCTGTTTAACACCACTATTACACCTGAAATCCAGCAAAATCCAATGGGTGGCACACACAAGGTCCAACAACGCCTTGGGGCACTTACAACCCAATCCAATATACACTTAAAACATAAACAGTTTACTTTCAATTTCATGCATAAAACATAATACAGATAATCATAAACCTATAATAGGCCTAAAGCCCTTCCATCACATTACATACATCCATGGTACATTTACAACACTGGATTACTTTTGCATTTACAACTTTAACTTTAAACTACAATTATTTACATATTACACTTCACTTGCCAAATAAATCCATAAACTAAAATGACATGATAGCTAAACTCTACTCCATTGCTCCACTCGTCATCATGCGGGCTTCTTGCCCGCTGCTCCATATCCACTGGTACACCCTGAAATAATGCCCCGAGACGGGGTGAGATATACGGATATATCTCAGTAACCAAGAGGTTCTGGAGAAAACTCCGCCCAATGGTTCACTTCGATGTATATCAATAGCATAAAAACAACACCACTGTTATAAAACGGGATAAAGCAAGGGATTTAGAGAAAGGGGGAATATATCAGAACAACTACGACATGCGGGATGGTAGCTACCAATACCACGCCATGTCCTCGGCTATACGCCTATGGGTACTACCCCTGGCGTGTTCATAGAACAACCCACCAAGGTACCCCTTCCAACCATATACACCCGAGACAACCTAGTGTGCTCCTATCCGGATAACACACCACGACCCTGGGTCAACTGGAACTCCCTCTCGGAGACCTATCCAGTGGCAGTCCGGAAACACTTGCCCGAAGGCTAAAAAAATATCTACTGGCCAAAGATCTGGTACATAAGTACCCACTGTGATAATGCACATGCATGCTCATGCTGTTCTACACTACTCATACACACTTCCTACCGTTGCCATCAACTAGCAAGGTGGAACACAAAAAGGGGAACAAGCCCCAGTACCAAGAGGTTACCTTTCGTTTTATCCGTCCACTGAGCTCCGCAGAAACTCCACTCATAGCTTGATACACAGGGAACACCTCAATCCACTTGATCCAGGACCAAGGGCAATCCACTATTTCACTGTTCCAAGTTTATATCCACGTACGGCAACCTGTACAACCATGCACAGCCGTCAGTTTCAGTCAAAATACGTCAAAACGCGAAAACGTCAGATTTCCTCTCCCCTCCACTAACGGTTCGGCCTACATAGTGTTATTTTGGGTTTTATTTTTTCTAAATTTTCTTTCTCATTTTATTTCACTTACTTAGGTTACCCAAAGGCTAGTTCACTCGCCGTTTTTCGGTTTTACGACTTTTACGCAACATTTTGCGAAATATTGCACTTTAGGCACATTTTGCCACTTTCAACACTTATTATTTTTACATTGATTCTTCCACATGCCAATCACCACACAACCCATCTAATAACTTTTCCATCACACAACGCAACACCAAAGTGTTCTAAAACATCCATTTGCTCAATTGTACATAAATGGCCTAATCTTGGTTAGTCCAAACCAAGGATTTCCACTCAATTCCTATGGCCCACAACTCACATAATCACTTCCTAACATCATACAATCACACTACAATTCACTATACCACACATTAACACAAAACTCAAAAATTCCATTTCATGCATCAATTTTTTTCTAAGTTAAAAATCCATTTTTTTCGCTTAAAATTTTCATTGCATTTCTAGCATTAATATATCATTCTAAGACATTATCATCTAATAGACATTTTCCATTTGAGCTCTCTAACACCACATATCACAAAATCCCTCTTTAGGGGCAATTATCACAACTCAAATTTAACCAATGAAATGTTGAAATAACTTACCCAATTGCATGGTATATGGCTCCACCTAAGCATACTCCACCATTGGAGCATGAAAAAGCTTCATGAACACCAAAAATTCACTCAAAACCGAAACTGTAATTGGGCAAGATCTCCCCCCACACGCGATTTCAAGGCTTGAAAGTGGTACCAATGTGTTCAGAAGGTGTTTTCCATCAAGATTCAAGACAAGAATCGTTGAATTCGGTGGAGAAATGACCAAGTTATGGCCAAAGGAAATTTTCACCAAAAATGGAGGGCAAAGGGCTGTCATGAGCGCTGATGGAGAAGAAGAATACGTGAATATGAAAGAAGAGAAATAGTGTTTATTTGACTTTAAGTGGGTACCGGATCCCACGTGATTTAAAACTCACCCGAATTTCCCTCCGATCATCACTAAAATTCACAATTTAAAAACCTAATGAGAAATTATAATTTTTCATCTTAACAAAATCCTTTAATTTTACTCTTTCAGATAAAAATTTGGAGCTTTCCGGTTGTTCGGAAAAACACTGCTTTATGGTACAGCGCGCTCCGTTGACAAACTTCCACAAATTGACTTAAATTCCTCAAATATTATCAGAAATCATATTTCCTATTTCTATGGACCATTTAAAATCAATATTTGAAACCTAGAGCTCAAAATTCCACTGGCACGTTTTACGGTGCAATCTGACTGCGGTATTTTTACCCGCGAAAAACACTATTCACTGATTTTTCTGAAACTTGCCTATCCACTCAATTTTTCGTTCTGAATCCATTTCCAGGCTTATTTTTATCATCTGAGACCTCCTGCTCAATTTTTTACCTTCCTAGGGTTGCGTGTTGGCTAATTACCGTTTTGCCCTTTCTTTGTATTTTGGCCTAATCTTTGGGATTTTCACTAATCCTTCACCTAATTTCTCACTTAACACTTTAATTACTTATTTTAGAATTGTGAGGTGTTATAATCACCCCACCTTTTAGAATTTTGTCCGCAAAATTACATCTTAACGGTCCCGTAACACGGGGTGTAATCGAAAATCTCATCCCTGTGGTATCCATGATTACTGAGTCCTTCACAAACTTGATAACTTCGGGTATCTGACCCCTTAACTCATTATATCTTTCACTGTTTCCTTAACCCACTGTTGCTTTTTCACTCACTGTAGTTCATCATATACTCATTTTACACTTGTCATTTATCGTGCAACGACCTTCAATTCGCAATACTTTAAGCTCTTCACGGCTTACGGTTACACTTTCACCAATTCATCGGTAATAGACGACCACATTACAATTTGTCTGTCTCACTTCATCTCATTTTCATCTTCATCTGTCTTTCTGACCCAATGTCGTTCCCAAAAATCTCTAGTTGTTTCCATAATAGACTCTAATTGTTTTCACGTATCTTCACACTTTCTTTAGCACTTAACTCTTTTCGTTGTCCTCACTATTTCAACCGTACTCAGACATACTAGTCCTTTCCATTACTGTTACTGCTCTTACGATTTAGTTGTTTTTCTTAGCTTTCACCGAAGCACATCCTTTCTAGTTTCCAGGGCACTTTGTTGTTTCTTATAATTCTTACCCACATTAAATTCTATACTCCTATACTTTATTTTTCCTTGTCACGTGTCTTTACCTCTTCTTAGGTACTTATAACCATATCTTTCTCTTCATGATACGAAATTCACAATCCTCACAATCGTTTATATCTTCGATTACCCTTTTAAGGTTCTTTTAACCACACACACTTCTGAATCTTCCCATCTAGTAATCATATTCATAATTTGCTTTCACTGTTACTCTTTTCGTTAACTGAACCATCTCAATTTTATTAACTCAGTCAGCTCAATTCCATACTCAGGCCTCTCACAGTCTAAACACAACACTCATCGATGACCTCCATATCGAGGACTCATGCTTGATATTTTCATTCACTAACTATTTTCAACTTTCATTCCACTTCGATGTTACAACTTAACCTTATGTTCCACTCATTTATACTACTTTCTCATAATCATCATCATTTAATCCTGGATGTCAAACTCAAAATACTACTACTTTACAGCTTTACTCACTTCCACTAAACACTTTGGAACAAATCAATTTCCAACCCACTTCACTATTAACTGATGGACTATTTAAAATGCCATATCTCTCATATACAAGTCCTATTCACTAGGAATCCTTGACACTTAATTATCAAATCACTTAAAATTAATTCCATTATTGCCACCACTTCTATAATTTACCACCAGTTGGTATATCAGTCTCTCAGAATATTCAAAATTACCACAAACACTCGTCCATACCTCATTAGTACTTAATCAAAACATCATCAACATTGTGCATTTTCCACACACTTTCCACTATAAGTGGCATATGCGATTATATATAGCACTTCTCAATCTACTTTACCAGCAAAACCAAGCTATTCACTTTTTGGTAATCAATTACAACTATAGTTCCCATCTATGAATACACGTTCGCACTTGACTCTATTTTAATTTATCTTTTCCTTAGGGCTAACACTTTACTGTTTTAACCTGAAATCTTGATCATCACTAGCCTTCCTAGAAGGACACTTACTCATTCTGTCAACTTTAACTCACTTATCATCCCTTTTTGGTCATAAGACGAGGGTTCCAACTACTTACTACTTCACTTAGAGACAAAATTTATTTCATCAAACTTACTTCACACCCACAATAGTGTTTCACTATCACACTTCGAAGTTCTTGCACACTAAGCCACAACTCTTATATCCAAACCTGACATACTATTGTCCATTTACAACTATATGTCCTCGCATCTTGCGTTAACCATATGGAAAAACTCTCCCAATACGGTGGGTAACAACATTCCCAGGTTTAACCCCTCGAGCTCTTGCTGTCCTAAGGGCCCCAGATGCCATGACCGACCGATCAGAGAATCCACCCATATGATCCATGCCGTAAAAATGACTTACTACTAGCTGTCCCTATTCTAAGACATCCCCCAAATGTTTCTTCTTTGAGCATTTACATAAATTATCTCTACCATACTAACCGTTACACCAATGTGGAATACTTCCTCGTTTCTCATTACTCATATCAAATACAACTAGTCTCCGGGAACTTAACCCGCACCGAGATAGCTATACACTCCTGGCACATAGGCCCCCACTGAGATCTCCCTACTATCAAATCATATTACATGCACCCAGTGCACAGAGAAATTTATACTCATAATACATCTGTATATAACAGCAAACTGGTACACCGTGCACTCCCGATCACACATGAACCCAGTCCATTTGGTGTCTGTATCACCTCTGTATATAACATCAAAACTGTTCTGTATTACCACATGGGCTGCCACCATAATCTTAGTAGTAGTGGTATAATATACACCTGTTACATATAAGTTAATTTATCTTACTCTCTCGTGTCATTCTTCTCACTGGTAGTTTACTTTCATTTCGGTTACCCCTCTGACCTGGTTTATAACATAATCATGGTTATAATAATCCACATTCTCTTCGTAATTTCGTACACATCTTCTAACTCGTAATTCCTTCTGTCTTGTTACCGTTCAGTCCGTAGTCCATTATCTCTTCCTTGCTTATTCTTCTCACAGATTGTTTACTCTTTTACTTTGGCTAATCACTTGCCATGGTTCATAACATAATCCCTAATCCATAATTGCTAAATTTTCTCAAAGTTCTGTACACATCTCAATTTCTCAGTATAAGTTTCACATTTCCCATCACACAGGGATCTTCCAATCATTTTCGTCGAATCACAGATAACTACTTCACCTCAATCCTTGCACTGAATTTATACCTCAGTTCACTAACAAATCTTATCATTTTCATCTTGAATTACACATTAAGTCTCTTGCTGACCACAATATTCCACACTCTCTGCACACTTTACACATCAGTTCTTTCATTAACCTCTTACTTTCGCACTTTATTGTCACTTGGTTCCTATACTAATCACTTGATTTCACATTAAGTTTTACCTTCACTCATTCTCTAATCATACCATCTCAACTTATTGTTATGCAACAATAACTCACAACTTATGCCACCGTTCTAGTCCATTGCCCGTCACGGCTCACATAACATATGCTCAATACTGTAGAGCAACTCATCAATTTTCCTGATCACTTCCACCCTTGGTGGTTGTAAAATATCCCTTTACCTTGAAAATACCTCTACTCTGTCTGTCCCTCCGTATCAAATACCAATATTTTCATAAGTGCACTACTATTAGTAGTACATATACATATACCACCAGATCGAAATTTCTTCACAACTCTCATTACTTTCGTACAATGACTGTACATCTCAACCATCCTGTTCCTTTATCACTGATACGCCTGCCAATCTGAGTCGACCTCCACTAACTGCAATAGTGTCTTCATGGTACATAGATCTTGTGTCATCCATGGCAATTCCTTCACTTTTCCTCATACATATTACACATAATAATATACTCATCCTTAGTTCACCTCACTTGTGTTTAGTCAACACTACCTCTTTATGGAATTCACTCCTATATTTCAATACCTCTCACATTACCAATCTACCAGTATCATACTTTCACGTGGTCAAACCTCGTAGGATTACTCATCACATATTCTATTTGTTTCTCTGCTTGAACCATCCAAATTCATTCAAGTGCACCGCACTTGTCCTGGTCTCATAACTGCTAATCAAACATGACGTGTTTAACTCACGCATACGAATATCTGTTCCCTTTTCTCAATAATTCTTCAGGTTCAAAACCTCTCGCCTTGATGAAGTCTATTCACCAAGACCACTTGTACATAACTGTCTTACTATACTACACATATACTTGGAATTTCACCAATCTCATAAGCTCATCTCTGTTATATGTTTATCTTTCATAGTACTGCAAGGTTCGTCTATGCTCATATTGTACATATCATAAATTGTACACCACTGTTGCTTATAATACACTTTTCTCTTGACTTTCATCGAAGTCAGATATAATATTTATGTCTGTTCTTTTATGCCTTCTAATAATCATACTTGACTTACTGCCATCCTTTGTCCATGGAGCAGTTAACACTGCAGCCACAACATCAGGCTAAAGACTCACACTCGGTGCTTCAAGGTTACTACGCAGGCTTCTTACGATGACCACAGATGTAACACAAAGGAATGGATTGATCAGACCCACACTAAGGAATTACATATACAGTAATCGATAAGAATCTACATACAACTATGTAGCACACAACACATCTATATATATTATCAGAGTTCCCTAACAAAACTGCTCTGATACCATAAAATGTAACAGCCCGTTACGTACCGGTATTGTTAACATTAATTATGATATTAAGCGCAGTTACAATCACAGCAGTTCATTTATAAAAATGAGAGTAAACTTTTTCCGATTATTACGCGAACAGTAAAAGTATAAAAAGCGTAATAATAAAAAGCTGTGACCATAACTGAAACACTAGCGGAAGACTTTCTTAACTATTTATACACTTTATTTTATTACCTACAAGATACTAAGGGGTTCCCATAAACCCACTTAGCCAATTCCTCACTTTTTACGTTTTTACCACTTAACAGGATTTGCCAATCTGTTTTTCTACGAACACAAAATAAAAATCCAAACTTAAACTCCAGGTTATCTTTTTTCCTTATTCACTTACCTTTCTATCAAGCTATCACACACTCAATTCCGAGCTCGTGAGCTCCGGTTATCGCCGTTTGAAGTTGGACAAACAACATTGCCTACCAACTCCAAAACAGCCTAAAACGTCCAAACTTCACGGAATAAACTGCACCTAACCACAAGGACACTGCCTCTCAAACTTTTACACCATAAACTAGACACCTCAAACTTCGATTTGATATATCGTACGCTTAATTTGACCAAGTAACGAAGCGGGAATTAATTTCCCAACACAGGCCCAAATCTGCCCACTGGTGCTGGCCAGAACAGGGCAGTGCGTGACAACAGCCCCCATGGGCTGCGCACACCACCAATGAACCTAGGCTTTTGACACAACGTAGGGGACATCTTAAGCTTCAAAATGGCGTATGGCACGTCCCAATCGGACCACTATGGAGAGAGATACGCTCCTCCAAAGTTCACCCAAAAACTGCCAATTCTACAGAAAATTCGCCAGAGTTTCCTTTGTATTTCCTAAAATCCCCAAATTTGCATAACCTGTTTAACACCACTAATACACCTGAAATCCAGCAAAATCCAATGGGTGGCACACACAAGGTCCAACAACGCCTTGGGGCACTTACAACCCAATCCAATATACACTTAAAACATAAACAGTTTACTTTCAATAATACAACATCATGCATAAAACATAATACAGATAATCATAAACCTAGGCCTAAAGCCCTTCCATCACATTACATACATCCATGGTACATTTACAACACTGGATTACATTTACATTTACAACTTTAACTTTAAACTACAATTATTTACA
>JAVKPL010012805.1:0-65269 GCA_032173675.1 Gastrolobium villosum | reverse complement strand
CCTATAGCTAGGAACAGAGTTAGCATTGATGCTGCTCAGCAACATTCATCTTCCATGCAGAAGCCTATTCTATTGGGTAAAGTTAAGCATTGCCATACGAAATTGTCAGCAGAAAATGTTGACGACACCATGCCTAGTACTAGCTTTCCTCTTGTATCTTCAAAATCTAGCGAGATGGCCTCAAAAATACTCCAGCAACTTGATAAGGTAGTCTCCTGAAGAAAAATCATTGGAACCAAGGCTACCAATTATGAATGATAAATCTCCGACAAAGTTGTCATCATCCAAGTTACAAGTGGATTCATCAAAATTCCTGGATAGCATACGAGATAATGAATTAGACAGCACACTTGGAAATTTGTCTGCTAGTGCTCAAAAGTTAACATCAAAGATAAACAAGGTTGAAAATGGTCCATTAAAGCTTGCTGCTCCTACTGATACACATGCTACAGTCCCAAGGAATCAAGTTGCGTCTATTGTAAAAGCTGGAGATTCTTCTATGACAGATCTTGTTTCTTCTGATCCACAAAAAAAGAGGGCATTCCATATGAGTGCACATGAGGTTTGATATTTTGCAACTGTTTGATGGTTTCCTGTCTTGATATTAAATATTAGAAATTCATATGTGACTTATATATATATATTTATACATATATATATATACATATACACACATATATATTGTAACGCCCTCCCTTGTATGCATCCAAGAGAGTCGTTTGCTAAGCGGAATTAGAGTCGTTAACGTCACATGAGCTAACATAGCAGTATACAAATCCGTATAAAAATTTCAGCTCTTAAATTCTTTTCACAAAGGTTTTCCAAAATAGCCATTGTTCAAAAAAGTTCAAGCTAACATAAATATGATAACGACTACAGTCATCCAAAAGTACCAAAACATTAATCATTACAGTTATCCATTTAAACAAACAGCAACACTGATAATCCACGCATCAGCAATCAACAGCAAACATCATGTCTTCATGTGCTTTTATGTCCTCCTGCCATTTAGGAAAATAGCAGCCCCGAAGGGGTGAGAATAATCCCAGTAGTGTGGCAATAAAACCAGTAATATAACAGTATTAACTAGGCACAAAATCATAAACAGTCACTTCAACATATCCTTGTTCCCTTTTCCTTTTCATTTTATCATATTCATATATTGCGTATATAACGCCTTTCCTTTGCGCTTTTAGCACCGTCGTGCGCGCACTTCACAGTGGAATCAAATATACCCTTGGCACCTGAGCTCCATATGGATTCCATCTGTGGGCCTATGCGGACTGATGCCAAGTGTCCCATACCCCGGTACCTTGGGGATGCCTATATGATGCTTGCTCAAACACATGGTCCTGTACATAACTATTCTAAAACAAGACCTATATGATTGTGATACATGCATGTCATGCTATGCTTTCACACACACAAAGCGTAAAAATGCGGTATGATGTAAAGTGCATGCTTATATACCTTTCATATGCGTTATGCTGCCACATAACGTCTTTACCTCATAATCATATAGCCCTCAGGCACATTTTAGGCAGTTTCCTTTCATCATAATGGAACATAATATTTTTACGGCATATGGAGCATCATGTTACAATTCTATACCAGTAGTCAATAGTCACATTAGGCATCATCGCCTGACACTTACCTTTGCTTGCCTTAAATATTACCAAACCGCAGCGAAGTATCTCACTTCTTAAGCGCACCTAAATCAATTACAACTAATCATTTACAATGGCTAAACAGTGAGCATACAGCAGTGTTTACAGCAGCAAAACAGTGAGCATACAGCAGTGTTTACAGCAGCAAAACAGTGAGCATACAGCAGTGTTTACAGCAGCAAAACAGTGAGCATACAGCAGTGTTTACAGCAGCAAAACAGTGAACATACAGCAGTGTTTACAGCAGCAAAACAGTGAGCATACAACAGTGTTTACAGCAGCAAAACAGTGAACATACAGCAGTGTTTACAGCAGCAAAACAGTGAACATACAGCAGTGTTTACAGCAGCAAAACAGTGAACATACAGCAGTGTTTACAGCAGCAAAACAGTGAACATACAGCAGTGTTTACAGCAGCAAAACAGTGACGTTTTAAACAGAAACAGTGACGTTTTTAAAACAGAAACAGTGGCACTTTGAACTTCCAAAACAGTGGCATAAATCTTGGTTTTTGGACATTGAAACAGTGGCATATTATGGATTAAAACAGTGGCATTTTATGCATACAAACAGTGGCATAGAAGGACTAAAACAGTGGCATTTTATGCATAAAAACAGTGGCATATGATGACTAAAACAGTGGCATTTGATGCATAGAAACAGTGGCATTTTATGCATATGAACAGTGGCATATGATGACTAAAACAGTGGCATATTATGCATAAAAACAGTGGCATATGATGACTAAAACAGTGGCACATTATGCATAAAAACAGTGGCATATGATGACTTAAAACAGTGGCCTTTTATGCATAAAAACAGTGGCATTTTAAGCATGGAAACAGTGACATTTCATGACTAAAACAGTGGCATTTTAAGCATGGAAACAGTGACATTTCATGTGCAGAAACAGTGGCATATAATGTGCAGAAACAGTGGCATGTAATGTGCAGAAACAGTGGCATGTAATGTGCAGAAACAGTGGCATATATGTGCAGAAACAGTGGCATATATGTGCAGAAACAGTGGCATGTAATGTGATTTTGAGGGACCGAAACAGTGGCATTTTATCTACAAAACAGTGGCACATCAAACCGAAATAGTGGCACATTTCTTCTTTAAAACAGTGGCCTAATTATACAAAACAGTGGCATTAATTTTAAGCATGATCATGAGACTTTTACTCTACAACTCATGCATACAAATCATCATAAAATGGCTCCATACTTATACTTTAATCATGCTCAACCAAGGATCCAAAGCAACACATATACAAGGAGACATTCAAGCATACATACATGGCTACACAAAGAAAGAGTTCAAAGTTCAAGGCCTACCTCTTGTAGCACACCCTTCAAAGTCAAGAATCACACACCACCTTCTAGCTTCACTACACAACAAGTCCTTACTTCCTATGGTGATCTATGCGCAACAAGGATGAGGAACAAGGTTTGCACTAGCTTGGTGTAAGGTCACGGTTGAGGTGAGGGAAGGAGGGAGTTGGCTTGGCAAAGTCTTCTTGCTCCAAGGTGGCTTGTTGGTGCAGCTAGAGGGAGTGAGGAGGAGGAGGAGAGTTGGCTGCACAAGTGAATGGGGCAGCCCCCTCTTGTGCGCAAATTTAAAGGAAGAGAGGAGAGGAGTTGCTATGATTAACCATCATGGAAAATTCTGATTTCTTGAGAGGATGGGGCTGCAAACAAGGCTGAATCAAGCAAGGGTTTGCTTCTAATTTACTCTATTTACATGCAAAGAGTGAGGGGTGATATGATCAGATTTGGGGCTGTCCAAAGTCAGAGAAATCTTCTGCACAATAGACCAAGTTATGCGCATGAAGTGGGGTGGAAGAGGTGCATCATGAGCACAAGCAAAAGGTTCACTAAGTTAACAAGCAATTCAACTTGGTGGCAGCCAAAAATCTGCCTTGATGCAGTCCTTGGTGCGCAAATTATGAGAGGAAAAGAGGTGCATTATGAGTACATGTAAGAGCTTTGCTAAGTCAACAAGGAAAACAACTATGTGGCAGCCCAAAAATCTGCACTTAGGCAGCCTTGGTGCGCAATGATGAGGGGGAAAGAGGTGCATCAAGAGTGCAGTTTTGTGACAGCCCAAATTCAGATTTTGGAGCTGCACAAAATGATGAAAATGCAGCCAAAAATCCTCTTATGATGCATGTGAAAACAAGGCAGGTTTGGCTCATGATGGGCTGCAAAAGCCTTGCCAAAAATCTGCACAAAACAGTGTCATGATGGAGGGTGTAAGTGGTTCTCCAAGTCAACAAGTTAGGCAGTTTGTGTCATAAGAAAAATCTGCACCAAGACCCCTCCCATGTGCGCCAAAATGGGGAAATAAGCAGCCTAAAATCATGCTCAAAGGTCCATGTGTCTTCCATGCAATGAGGTTTAAATCAAGTTATGCATAAGCAAGGTGAGGTGGTGGTTTAACAAGAGAAAATGGCAGCTTTCAAGGTCCTTAATCACCCTTACTTATGCGCAAAATTGAGTGGGAATTACCTTTGCCAAGTGAGAGTTACTTGATACACAAGACACCTTAGTTGGACAAGGCTTAGGGGAGAATAAGGGTGGACACAACCTTGGGCTGAATTAGCTTGATCCAAGAGCCATCCTTGGGCCATTGGCCACACACACAAAAGGATCCAATCACAAATCCAATAGTAACAAATCCACACACACACACTAGCCCACATCCAAACACTAATGCCTTCACATTACTCATAAGATTAAATTCACATGTCTACATATGTATCTTCCTATGATTTAATTTAATTAATTACCTTAGTCTTATCCAAGGATAAAGGTCAACCAATTCACAAGCCATTACACATAAACCATACATCCGAATTCTACACATGTACATATAGCATATAGTACTTAGGTATTTTACTAATTATGCGGGATGTTACACTCTCCCGACCAAAAAGGAATTTTGCCCACAAAATAAACTTACTTAAGAGCTAAACAGTTCTGGATAGCGTTTCTGAATGTCGTCCTCGCGCTCCCAGGTGGCTTCAGCTGCCGATCTGTTGTTCCATAATACTTTCACCAAAGGGATTTCTTTAGAACGGAGTCGCTTGACGGATCTTTCAAGAATTTGGAATGGTTGCACTTGATAAGTCAGATTTTCCTTTAATTCTACTTCTTCCGGCTGTAACACGTGAGATGGATCAGAGAGGTACCTACGTAGCTGTGACACATGAAATACATTGTGAATTCCTGACAAATTGGGTGGTAAGGCCAACCGGTATGCAGACTCTCCAATCCGGTCCATAATCAGGTATGGTCCTAAGTACCGTGGACTTAACTTCTTAACTCCCATTCTCCTTCCGAGTCCCGATGTAGGAGTGATTCTCAAAAATACATGGTCTCCGACTTCGAAAGATAGAGGCTTATGACGCTTGTCGTAATAACTCTTCTGTCTGGCCTGAGCCCGCTGCATATTTTCTCGAATCTTCTTTACTTGTTCGGATGTTTCTTGAATTAGATCAGGTCCTAACATACTTCGCTCACCCACTTCAGTCCAACATAAAGGGGATCTGCATTTTCTCCCATACAAAGCTTCATATGGTGCCATCTGAATACTGGAATGGTAACTGTTGTTGTAGGCAAACTCAATCAACGAAAGATAACTATCCCAGCTGCCTCCTAACTCCAAAACACATGCTCGCAACATGTCCTCTAAGGCTTGAATGGTGCGTTCCGTCTGGCCATCGGTCTGCGGATGATAAGCAGTACTCAACCTCAATTGGGTCCCTAATGCTCTTTGAAAGGATTCCCAAAACTTAGATGTAAACTTGGGATCACGATCACTGACAATACTCGTAGGAACTCCGTGCAGCTTCACAATCTCCTGCAGATAGATTCTGGCAAGCCTCTCTGTATCATAGGTGGTTCTAACACGCAAGAAATGAGCTGACTTCGTTAAACGATCGACAATCACCCAGATAGAATCATATCCTTCTCGCGTCCGAGGAAGTCCAACTACAAAATCCATCGAAATACTGTCCCACTTCCATTCGGGAATCTTCAAAGGTTGAAGGAGTCCCGACGGTTTCTGATGTTCGTACTTCACCTTCTGACAAGTTAAGCATCGAGACACATACTCCGCAATATCACGCTTCATACCCGGCCACCAAAACGAGGTCTTCAAATCATGGTACATCTTCGTGGATCCAGGATGAACTGCATACTTACCCTTGTGAGCCTCCTGTATAACTTCTTGCTTCAACTCTTCATTCGGCACAACCAGCCGTCCTTGGAATCTCCAGACATCATTCTCATCCTTTACTACCTCTTGGTTACCAACCAACTCGCGGACTAACTCTTCATCCTTCTGAGCCTCCTTAATTCTACTGATCAGTTCATTCTCCACCTTTATATTTCCCAATCTTATGCTGTTTCCTCTCTCGTCTACCGATAAGTTCAAATCTCGAAAGACCTCAAACAACTTCAATTCTTCCATCATCAGAGTTGCAGTGTGTAGTGTCTTCCTACTCAGGGCGTCAGCTACCACGTTTGCCTTTCCTGGGTGGTATTTAAGTTCAAAATCGTAGTCCTTCAGAAATTCCATCCACCGACGTTGCCGCATATTCAGCTCCTTCTGGTCGAACAAGTACTTCAAACTCTTATGATCGCTGAACACGTCAAACTGCGAACCATACAAGTGGTGCCTCCAGATTTTAAGTGCGAACACTATAGCTGCTAACTCCAAATCGTGCGTAGGATAATTTTCTTCGTGAGGCTTAAGTTGTCGAGATGCGTAAGCTACCGCCATACGATCCTGCATCAACACGCATCCAAGTCCTTTCAGCGACGCATCACAGTACACTTCGAACTTTTGAGTAGGATCTGGAATCGTGAGTACGGGAGCACTCGTCAATCTGCTCTTTAGTTCCAAGAAACATTCTTCACAGGCTTCAGTCCACTCAAAAGGCTTATCCTTCCGAGTGAGACGAGTAAGGGGTTGCACTAACTGAGAGAAATTCTGGATGAACCTTCGATAGTATCCGGCAAGACCTAAGGAACTTCTTACTTCAGTGACTGTCTTGGGTCGTTCCCAATTCATGACAGCTTCAACTTTGCTGGGGTCCACCGCGATACCTTCTGATGAAATGACATGGCCCAGAAACTGGACCTTTTTAAGCCAAAACTCGCACTTCGACCATTTCGCGTACAACTGCTTCTCCTTCAAGACTTGCAAGACAATCCTCAGATGTTCCGCGTGCAGCTCTTCATTAGCTGAGTAAATCAGGATATCGTCGATAAACACAATAACGAACTGATCAAGAAATGGGCGGAAGATGCGGTTCATGTAGTCCATGAATACCGCTGGAGCATTCGTAAGTCCGAATGGGATCACCTGATATTCGTAGTGCCCATAACGAGTCCTAAAAGCGGTTTTCGGAATATCCTCCGGTTTGACCCGGATCTGATGGTATCCCGATCGTAAATCTATCTTGGAAAAGACTCTGGCTCCTCTCAGCTGGTCCATCAAATCGTCGATCCTCGGTAGCGGATACTTATTCTTCACCGTGACTTTGTTCAACTGTCGGTAATCTACACACAGACGTAAACTTCCATCCTTCTTCTTAATCAAGATGGCTGGAGCACCCCATGGGGAAGTACTCGGTCTGATAAATTCCTTTGCCAAAAGCTCTTCTATCTGCTTCTTCAACTCGCGAAGTTCCAACGGTGCCATACGATACGGGGCAATGGAGATTGGTCCAACTCCAGGAACAAGTTCGATCGAAAATTCTATTTCCCTATGAGGAGGCAATCGAGGTATTTCATCCGGGAATACCTCCTCGAATTCTCTAACTACCGGTACATCCTGAATTTGATTGTCAATCGAGGTCTCAGCCTCGATCGACAAAAGATACCCTGCTGCTCCCTTGCGGAGCTCTTTTCTAACTTGCAATAAGGAAATGAGAGAGAAAGGTTGAAAATTACCATCCTTCGCAGGAACAATGACTTTCCCCGCTCGGCAATCCAAAGTTATCCCGTTTTCCGTCAACCAGTCCATACCGATAATCACATCGAAGTTGAATACCGGCAGGACCACCAAGTTAACTGTATACGTGTTCCCTTCATACTGCAAGGTAACACCTCTGCAGATCTCTGAGGCTGTGCACGATCCTCCAGTAGGTGTGCTGATGTGTAACTCGTGAGGTAACGGGGTTGGGGTGATGCCTATTCTCAAGGCAGTATGCTTTGCCATAAAAGAGCCAGACGCTCCAGAATCAAAGATAACAGAAATCGGGTGACCATTCAGAGTGACATTACCTTTGATCAGGTTGGGAAACTTCTGCGCTTCGTTTGCATCCAATGTGAACACCCGTGCTTGCGGAGGCTGTTGATCAGCATTCTGGGGGCATTTGTAAGCAAAATGACCTTGCTGGCCGCATCTGAAGCATGCATTGTTGTTCTTGCGACAGACCCCAAAGTGATTCTTTCCACACGTAGCACAAGCAGTCGCACCCTGACGTCCAGTCGACGATTGGCCCACCGTAAAGTTTCTCTTAAAGTTTCCAGGTCGCGCCTGCAACGGCGTACCTCTGCCTCGACCCCTTCCAGGTGCCGTCCTGAAGAATGTGCCTGCTCGGTTTCCTCCGTGGAATTGTGGTGGTGGCTTGTTCAAGTTCTTGGCCTCCAGAATGATTCCTTCTGCCTGACGACTCTGGTTGATGAGTTCCGGAAGTGTACGATTAGCCGTTGTCAAGATGAGCTTGCGAATTTCCGGATGTAATCCGCTTTCGAACTTCTCCACCTGCCATTCTTCATCATAGATGTTCCGGTCAAAGTTGGCGTACTCGATCAGCTGCCCAAACTTTGCAATATACTCATTAACCGTCATGTTACCCTGCCTGAGCGACAGCAGTTCAGTGTGCTTCATCCTTCTCATTGCCTTAGGAAAATACTTATCCAGAAATACTTGTCTGAATACGGCCCATGTCAGCTCCACGTCCTGAGCTCTCAGCAGAGCCCTCACACCAGTCCACCATGTTAAAGCTTCTCCCATCAGCTGGTACGACGCGTAATCAGTCTTCTGCGCTTCCGGGCATGCCATGCGTTCGAAAATATGCTCAATCATCTGCAGCCACTTTGCCGCAGCCTCAGGGTTGTCCTCACCCTCAAAGGTAGGTGGTTGGAAGTTGCGGAAGTCTTTCAACCTCCGACGGGCAATTTCTTCTGCATTTTCATGCAGTGGGGGTTGGTTCTGATTCTGTTGCCTATGGTCGCGCCATTCTTGGCTCATATTCTGGATGAACGTTGCCAGTCCCCCAATAGTAGTGATAAGATCCTCTTCTGCATCGCCAGTCCTTCCCCGAGTTGAACCGCGACCACCCGCCATGATTCTGCACTCACAATATCAGGAAATGAGTTGATCAGGCTCACCGCAAGTTATTCATGGCAGCAGTCCCAAGTAGGTACTCGAGTTCAATTCGGACAAGTTAGCTATGCATCCGTGTCTTATCACAGAACCGTCCTAACAATCTAACCATACTAGCTAATACATATACTTAACTATAGCACATTTAGACAGTCAATCAGCAGATAGACACAAACAACAATCAATTCAATCAAACACAAGCAAATCCATGGACCAAACTGCTCTGATACCAATTAGTGTAACGCCCTCCCTTGTATGCATCCAAGAGAGTCGTTTGCTAAGCGGAATTAGAGTCGTTAACGTCACATGAGCTAACAAAGCAGTATACAAATCCGTATAAAAATTTAAGCACTTAAATTCTTTTAACAAAGGTTTTACAAAATAGCCATTGTTCAAAAAAGTTCAAGCTAACATAAATATGATAACGACTACAGTCATCCAAAAGTACCAAAACATTAATCATTACAGTTATCCATTTAAACAAACAGCAACACTGATAATCCACGCATCAGCAATCAACAGCAAACATCATGTCTTCATGTGCTTTTATGTCCTCCTGCCATTTAGGAAAATAGCAGCCCCGAAGGGGTGAGAATAATCCCAGTAGTGTGGCAATAAAACCAGTAATATAACAGTATTAACTAGGCACAAAATCATAAACAGTCACTTCAACATATCCTTGTTCCCTTTTCCTTTTCATTTTATCATATTCATATATTGCGTATATAACGCCTTTCCTTTGCGCTTTTAGCACCGTCGTGCGCGCACTTCACAGTGGAATCAAATATACCCTTGGCACCTGAGCTCCATATGGATTCCATCTGTGGGCCTATGCGGACTGATGCCAAGTGTCCCATACCCCGGTACCTTGGGGATGCCTATATGATGCTTGCTCAAACACATGGTCCTGTACATAACTATTCTAAAACAAGACCTATATGATTGTGATACATGCATGTCATGCTATGCTTTCACACACACAAAGCGTAAAAATGCGGTATGATGTAAAGTGCATGCTTATATACCTTTCATATGCGTTATGCTGCCACATAACGTCTTTACCTCATAATCATATAGCCCTCAGGCACATTTTAGGCAGTTTCCTTTCATCATAATGGAACATAATATTTTTACGGCATATGGAGCATCATGTTACAATTCTATACCAGTAGTCAATAGTCACATTAGGCATCATCGCCTGACACTTACCTTTGCTTGCCTTAAATATTACCAAACCGCAGCGAAGTATCTCACTTCTTAAGCGCACCTAAATCAATTACAACTAATCATTTACAGTGGCTAAACAGTGAGCATACAGCAGTGTTTACAGCAGCAAAACAGTGAGCATACAGCAGTGTTTACAGCAGCAAAACAGTGAGCATACAGCAGTGTTTACAGCAGCAAAACAGTGAGCATACAGCAGTGTTTACAGCAGCAAAACAGTGAACATACAGCAGTGTTTACAGCAGCAAAACAGTGAGCATACAGCAGTGTTTACAGCAGCAAAACAGTGAACATACAGCAGTGTTTACAGCAGCAAAACAGTGAACATACAGCAGTGTTTACAGCAGCAAAACAGTGAACATACAGCAGTGTTTACAGCAGCAAAACAGTGAACATACAGCAGTGTTTACAGCAGCAAAACAGTGACGTTTTAAACAGAAACAGTGACGTTTTTAAAACAGAAACAGTGGCACTTTGAACTTCCAAAACAGTGGCATAAATCTTGGTTTTTGGACATTGAAACAGTGGCATATTATGGATTAAAACAGTGGCATTTTATGCATACAAACAGTGGCATAGAAGGACTAAAACAGTGGCATTTTATGCATAAAAACAGTGGCATATGATGACTAAAACAATGGCATTTGATGCATAGAAACAGTGGCATTTTATGCATATGAACAGTGGCATATGATGACTAAAACAGTGGCATATTATGCATAAAAACAGTGGCATATGATGACTAAAACAGTGGCACATTATGCATAAAAACAGTGGCATATGATGACTTAAAACAGTGGCCTTTTATGCATAAAAACAGTGGCATTTTAAGCATGGAAACAGTGACATTTCATGACTAAAACAGTGGCATTTTAAGCATGGAAACAGTGACATTTCATGTGCAGAAACAGTGGCATATAATGTGCAGAAACAGTGGCATGTAATGTGCAGAAACAGTGGCATGTAATGTGCAGAAATAGTGGCATATATGTGCAGAAACAGTGGCATATATGTGCAGAAACAGTGGCATGTAATGTGATTTTGAGGGACCGAAACAGTGGCATTTTATCTACAAAACAGTGGCACATCAAACCGAAATAGTGGCACATTTCTTCTTTAAAACAGTGGCCTAATTATACAAAACAGTGGCATTTAATTTTAAGCATGATCATGAGACTTTTACTCTACAACTCATGCATACAAATCATCATAAAATGGCTCCATACTTATACTTTAATCATGCTCAACCAAGGATCCAAAGCAACACATATACAAGGAGACATTCAAGCATACATACATGGCTACACAAAGAAAGAGTTCAAAGTTCAAGGCCTACCTCTTGTAGCACACCCTTCAAAGTCAAGAATCACACACCACCTTCTAGCTTCACTACACAACAAGTCCTTACTTCCTATGGTGATCTATGCGCAACAAGGATGAGGAACAAGGTTTGCACTAGCTTGGTGTAAGGTCACGGTTGAGGTGAGGGAAGGAGGGAGTTGGCTTGGCAAAGTCTTCTTGCTCCAAGGTGGCTTGTTGGTGCGGCTAGAGTGTGTGAGGAGGAGGAGGAGAGAGGTGGCTGCACAAGTGAATGGGGCAGCCCCCCTCTTGTGCGCAATTTAAAGGGAGAGAGGAGAGGAGTTGCTATGATTAACCATCATGGAAAATTCTGATTTCTTGAGAGGATGGGGCTGCATACAAGGCTGAATCAAGCAAGGGTTTGCTTCTAATTTACTCTATTTACATGCAAAGAGTGAGGGGTGATATGATCAGATTTGGGGCTGTCCAAAGTCAGAGAAATCTTCTGCACAATAGACCAAGTTATGCGCATGAAGTGGGGTGGAAGAGGTGCATTTTCACAAGCAAAAGGTTCACTAAGTTAACAAGCAATTCAACTTGGTGGCAGCCAAAAATCTGCCTTGATGCAGTCCTTGGTGCGCAAATTATGAGAGGAAAAGAGGTGCATAAGAGTACATGTGAGAGCTTTGCTAAGTCAACAAGGAAAACAACTATGTGGCAGCCCAAAAATCTGCACTTAGGCAGCCTTGGTGCGCAATGATGAGAGGAAAGAGGTGCATCATGAGTGCAGTTTTGTGACAGCCCAAATTCAGATTTTGGAGCTGCACAAAATGATGAAAATGCAGCAAAAAAATCCTCTTATGATGCATGTGAAAACAAGGCAGGTTTGGCTCATGATGGGCTGCAAAAAGCTTGCCAAAAATCTGCACAAATCAGTCTCATGATGGAGGGTGTAAGTGGTTCACCAAGTCAACAAGTTAGGCAGTTTTGGTGACACAAAAATCTGATCCATGACCCCCTCCCATGTGCGCCTAAATGGGGAAAAATGCAGCCTAATATCATGCTTAAAGGCACATGTGTCTACCATGCAATAAAATTAAAATCAAGTTATGCATAAGCAAGGTGAGGTGGCGGTTTAGCTAGGGAAAAAGGCAGCTTTCAAGGTCCTAATTACTCTCCCTTGTGCGCAAAATTGAGGGGGAATTACAACTTTGCCAAGTGAGAGTTCCTTGCTACACAAGGCAGCCTTGGTGGACAAGGCTTTAAGGAGGATAGGTGGTTACAACTTTGGGCTAAAACAAGGTAGGTTCAAAGGCCATCCTTGGGCCATTGGCCACAAAATCCAATCACACAAGTCCAATATTAACTAGTCCACACACACACACTAGCCCACATCCAAACACTAATGCCTTCTAACACACACTCACATTACTCATAAGATTAAATTCACATGTCTACATATGTACCCTCCTAAGATTTAATTTAATTAATTAACTTAGTCTTATCCAAGGGGTAAAGGTCATACAATTCACAAGCCATTACACATAAACCATACCTCCAAATTCTACACATGTACACATAGCATATAGTACTTATGTATTTTACTAATTATGCGGGATGTTACACAAGGAATCAAGTTGCGTCTATGACAGATCCTGTTTCTTCTGATCCACAAAAAAAGAGGGCATTCCATATGAGTGCACATGAGGTTTGATATTTTACAACTGTTTGATGGTTTCATGTAGTTATCTTGATCTTAAATATTAGAAATTCTTATGTGACTTATATATATTTATATATTTATATATATATATAAATATATATTAGTGGGAAGAGCTGGTACTATTAATCTTGTGTTTATTTGTTGCTTTTTCCATTAGTCCCAAATCATGATTTGTGAAGCTATAGCTAAGATTTTTATTTTGTTGTTTATAGTGATTTGTTGCTTTTTTCCATTAGCTCCCAAATTATGATTTGTGAAGCTATAGCTAAGATTTTTATTTTGTTGTTTCTTATACATTTGGTTTTGATTCCTGATAGAATAAAGTGAGTTAATTTTCAAATGAAAAATATGACTCAATGTTAGATGATGTTTGTTTACTATCTTCTCTCTCTCTTTTTTTCTGCCTTAAAGGACTATCTGGATGATGATGCCTACCCTAATGGAGCCGTTCCTTGTCATCCACAAAAAAAGAGGGCATTCCAAATGAGTGCACATGAGGTTTGATATTTTGCAACTGTTTGATGGTTTCCGGTAGTTATCTTGATTTTAAATATTAGAAATTCTTATGTGACTTATATATATTTATATATATATAAATATATATTAGTGGGAAGAGCTAGTACTATTAATCTTGTAGTTTATAGTGATTTGTTTCTTTTTTCCATTAGCTCCCAAATTATGATTTGTGAAGCTATAGCAAAGATTTTTATTTTGTTGTTTCTTATACATTTGGTTTTGATTCCTGATAGAATAAAGTGAGCTAATTTTCAAATGAAAAATATGATTCAATGTTAGATGATGTTTGTTTACTATCTTCTCTCTCTCTTTTTCTGCCTTAAAGGACTATCTGGATGATGATGCCTACCCTACTGGAGCCGTTCCTTGTCATCCACAAAAAAAGAGGGCATTCCATATGAGTGCACATGAGGTTTGATATTTTGCAACTGTTTGATGGTTTCCTGTAGTTATCTTGATCTTAAATATTAGAAATTCTTATGTGACTTATATATATAAATATATATTAGTGGGAAGAGCTGGTACTATTAATCTTGTAGTTTATAGTGATTTGTTTCTTTTTTCATTAGCTCCCAAATTATGATTTGTGAAGCTATAGCAGAGATTTTTATTTTGTTGTTTCTTATACATATGGTTTTGATTCCTGATAGAATAAAGTGAGTTAATTTGAGGATATACGACTCTTGTAATCAGATTTTGAATATCAAGTTAACCTATTTTGGTGAGACTAGTTCTCTTGGGTTCTTTTGAGAATCTCTGAACTTATCAAGGGTTCTTATCCTTGTGACGTTCATAGGCTTATCAATCCTTGGATTGTGGCGCCTTCCTACCTTGTTTCTTGTTTTAATTTCTTTCTTTTCTCGTTCCCATAAGTCCAACAAAATCAACGCTAAACCCTACATCATCAATTTTCATTTTACCCTACCTCAGATCAGATCTCGCGACCCACTTGTCCGTTTTCGGTGATTCTTGGGTCTATTTCGCGTTTCGAAACGTGCTCTTTCACCTCGTTTTGGAATCACTCAATTCCGATTTGTGCAGCGTGAGATATGATCATTTTTTTAGCCAGGACGTGTTGGAGGCTGAATTTAGGGTATAAATTCCATTTCTAGTTGATCCAATTCGGTCACTTCTCTTGAGGTTCATATCATTTGGTTCAGAGCTCAGTTCTAGGTTTGTAATGAAGTTAAATTTTTGGTAACACTTTTACCCTAAAAGTTGTTTTTCTAAATTTGAGTTGTGTAATTTTGTTTCAACCTTTATGTTTAATCCCTAATTTGTTCTTCCTTCCAGTTTCTCGTTCAGTTCATACATTTCTGTAGTTGCGTTCTTGGTGTTCATCCATGTTCATCATTGTTCATGAACTTTAATCCTTTCAATTCGTGTGTCTTGAGTAGTATGTTGTTAGTGTGTTAATTAATAGCTTGTTTTGTTGAGAATTCTGTCTAGTTTCGTTCTCAATTACTCCAATTTCATGTCTCATTTCAAAATTACAAATTTCAATTATTAGAGGCATCCCGTGATTAAAAAAAATGTGATTGTTGTTGAAAATTTAGTTTGCTGCAGTAAGGCAAAATTAAAAAAAAAAATACAGCAGCTTATTATTTAGCTCAAATACACACCACCTTTTTGAATCAAGTTATAAGAGTTTTCCTCGAATCTTGCTTTTAACCTGTTCTTCTTTGTCTTGTCTCTTTTGACATCTTTTCAATCTATGGATCATGTCACCACTATTTTGTTGAGTTGTGTTGTACTCTTGAGTGTTCTTGGAGATTCTATTAAGAACTTAAAGAGAGCTATTGAGTGGTAAAAGGCAAGAGAGCATTTTATACAAAAGCCTAATAGAGAGCAACAAACACGAGTGATACATCTCTAAGAGTGTAAACACGTGAGAGGTGTGGTGAGGTCCTATTGCTTTCACTTTTGTTTTCTTTTTCTTTTTCTTGAATTATGGCAGGTACGGGTGGTGAAGGTAGCCCTCCTCGTGAGAGAGGAAACAGGTTGCTAATCGATGCCATTATGGATCGAATGCAAACGATGATGAGGGTGGAAACAGAGGACTTACATGAGAGAATTGAGCACTTAGGAAATCAAGGGACTCATGATGATGATGGAGGTAGAAGAAGGGCTGATAGAAGGAGAAGACATAATGAGGATGTTGCTAGAGAGGATATAATTAAGGGAGTGAAGTTGTACGTACCACCTTTCAAAGGGAAAAATGATCCCGAGGCCTATTTGGAGTGGGAATTGAAGATTGAGCAATTATTTGCATGCCACAACTACACGGAAGATAAGAAGATGAAGGTGGCAGCCATGGAGTTTTCCGATTATGCTCTCATTTGGTGGGACCAATTAAAAAAAGAGAGGGTGAGGTATGGAGAACCCTTGGTGGATAGTTGGGAAGAGATGAAAAGGTTAATGAGAAGAAGATTTGTCCCTTCTCATTATAATAGAGAACTACACAATAAACTTCAAAGGCTCACACAAGGTAACAAGAGTATAGATGAGTATTATAAAGTGATGGAGGTGTCTTTGATTAGAGCTAATATTAGTGAAGATCGAGAGGCTACTATGGCACGTTTCTTACGGGGGCTGAATAGTAATATAAGGGGATGTTGTGCAGTTGCAAAATTATGTGGAGTTGGAGGACTTAGTGCATCAAGCTACTAAGGTAGAACAACAACACAAGAGAAAGAGTGTCATGAGAAGGAGCTCTTCTAATTTTAATTCTCCAAGTTGGAAGGAAAGACATAAGAAGGATGGAAGTACTTCCTCAACCAATTCCAGTGCTGCACCTCAAAAGACTCAAACTAAATCCAATGAGGTCCCTAAAAGGACAAGGAGTAGTGAAATAAAATGCTTCAAGTGTCTTGGAAGAGGTCACATAGCTTCAGAGTGTCCAACTAAGAATACTATGCTACTTAAGGAGGATGGAAAGATTATTAGCGAGTCTTCTTCAGATTCTTCCCCGCCTAATGATGAAGAGGAGTATGAAGAGGAAACTATACCAGAAGGATATTTGTTTATGGTGAGAAGGATGTTGGGCAGTCAAGCAAGAGACGTGGATGAGAGCCAAAGGGAGAACATTTTCCATACTAGATGCCTCATCCAAGGAAAGGTATGTTCTTTAATTATTGATGGTGGAAGTTGTACCAATGTTGCAAGTGCTAGAATGGTGTCTAAATTAAGATTGGAGACTAAACCTCACCCACAGCCATACAAGCTTCAATGGCTTAGTGAGGATGGTGAAGTGACTCTAAGTAAGCAGGTGGAGTTAGATTTCTCCATAGGGAAGTATGATGATACAGTTTTGTGTGATGTGGTGCCCATGGAGGCTTGTCATTTGCTTCTTGGGAGACCTTGGCAATATGATAAGAAAGTTATACATGATGGATACACCAATAAGTTCTCTTTTGTACATAAAGAACGCAAGACAACTCTTGCGCCTTTGACTCCAAGAGAAGTTAGTGAGGATCAATAAAAAATGAGAGATAAAAGAAAACAAGAGAGAAAAGAAAAAGTGAGTGAAAAAAAGGAGAAAAAGAGAGTGGAAGAGAACAAGAGAAGGAGAGGAATGCACCGAACCTGTTTATAAAAGAAAAAGTGGTGAAAAAGGCTATGCATTTGCAAAAGCCAATGCTTTTACTTTTGAGTAAAGAGAGTAATTTAAAAGATGCAGGTACTACTAACTCTCTTCCAAATGAGGTTTCTTCTTTGTTGCAGGAATTTGAAGATGTCTTTCCCAAAGAGGTTCCTCAAGGACTACCCCCTCTAAGAGGCATAGAACATCAAATTGATCTCATTCCAGGAGCTTCATTACCTAATAGGCCAGCTTATAGGAGTAACCCCCAAGAAACCAAGGAGATTCAAAGGCAAGTTGAAGACTTGATGCAAAAGGGGTGGGTTCAAGAAAGTTTAAGTCCATGTGCAGTTCCAGTCATTCTAGTGCCTAAGAAAGATGGGACTTGGAGGATGTGCACTGACTGTAGAGCCATCAATAATATCACGGTAAAGTATAGACATCCCACTCCTAGATTGGATGATTTATTGGATGAATTGCATGGTGCTTGTTTCTTCTCTAAAATTGATCTGAAAAGTGGATATCATCAAATTCGGATTAGAGAAGGGGATGAATGGAAAACAACTTTTAAAACTAAATATGGGTTGTATGAATGGTTAGTTATGCCCTTTGATTTAACCAATGCTCCTAGTACCTTCGTGAGATTAATGAATCATGTGTTAAGGAAATTTCTAGGAAATTTTGTTGTGGTTTATTTTGATGATATTCTGATTTATAGTAAATCCTATGATGATCATCTTGTGCATTTGAGGTGTGTTTTAGGAGCTCTAAGGCGTGAAAAATTGCATGCTAATGTGGAAAAATGTGAGTTATGTATGGAACATGTAGTTATCTTGGTTTTGTTGTTAGCTCACAAGGAGTGCAGGTTGATTATAACACCTCATATATTTAAATGTGAATTTTTATATTATATTGTGAAATGAAAGTTGGTGGATTAGTGAAAATCCAAGGATTACGGCCAAAATGGGCAAAAAGGGCAAAATGGTAATTTGCCAACCGTGTATTATGAGGCATAAATACTGAGTTAGAGATTTCAAATGACAAAAGTAATACTGGAAATGGAATCAGGGCGGAAAATTGAGTGAATAGGCAAATTTGAGAAAAATTGATGAATAGTGATTTTTAAGTGTTAAATACTGAGGTGTGAGTGTACCAATAGGTGTGAAATTTTTATCAATATTTTGGAGAAATAAAAATATGTTATGGACTGGAAAAATATGTAGATTAAGAATTTATGATCGGAAATTTTATCGGGGTTAAAGTTAGATCGCGTGTGGGACCCGTGTGACCGAAGTCACTTGGCCCCCACCCCTTTTTCTTCCTTCTTTCCCTTCTTTTTCTCTTCTCCTTCGCGCGCCCTTCCCCTGCAAAAAAGAAACCAAAACCCCATTTCTTTACATTTCTCCCATTTCTTCATTTCTTCACTGAATCGCTCGATTTTGGTGTTGAAAAAAGAAACCAAAACCAAAACCTCCTTGCTGCGTTTTTGACAAAAATCAGATCCGACCCACTTGAGTTCTTGGAGTTTCTTGGAGCTTTTGATCTTCCCTTGGTTTAGTGAAGCCTTGGTGGTGAACATACAACACATTGTGAGTATATTTGTGGTATTTTGATGGTTGATTTCATAGATCTAGAAATTTATGTTCTAAGCTTTAATTTTAGATGTGTGATGATAGAGAGCCCAAATGGAAAAATGCTATTAGATGAAAAGGCCTTAGAATCATGCTTGTAAGCTAGAAATGCTATGATAATTTTTGGTGAAAAAGATAGGTTTTTAACTTAGGAGAATTTGAGGAATTTTCATGAAAAATGAGTTTTGGTGTAATTTGGATTTGATGATTGTTGTAGGGTGCCTCACACGGACGGAATTGTGAAAAGTTAATTGGGAGCATACGTTTGGAACGGATTGCTCGTATTGAGGTAAACTCTTGGAACTTGGGTTTAATCCCTAGTGTGCTCCACCACACCTAGAGGAAGGTTGTGGTTGGATTATGTGGTTATGACATGGTGTGATTGTGTGCTTGTATGCATATTGCTTGTATTTTGTGAAAATTGTTTGGTCACTGGCCAGTTGACGTGTGGAGTTTGGACATCCGCTGGGTTCATCCTTGTGAGAATGCCAGTCGGGTTTTGCCGTGGAGTCGACTCTGGGAGCGGCGCCAGGATGATCCAAACGTGGGACATCCGCCGGATAGGGCTCATGAGGAGTTCCGGTTGGGTATTGCCATGGAGTCTTCTCAACCATGGGAGAGGCGCCAGGATTGTCTCGGGAGTTATATGATGGAGTCCTTGAACATGAATCCATGCGTGGATGTTCTTGGGTGTCTCCAGTTGGATGGTGATATTGTTTTACTTGCATATTACATGATGTCATATTTATACATTTTAGTGAGCCATGGAGTGGAGAGAGCCTCTAGCTCCATTGGTTTACTGAGATATATCCGTATATCTCACCCCGTGTTTGGGGGACCACATTTCAGGTCACTATGAGCCGGGAGGAGCTTCGGGCAAGAAGCCCGTATAGTGGACATTGGATTGGCATGCGGTGCATTAGGAGTGCATGACATTTTGGAGGAGGACTATTTATTACACTTGGCATGTCATTAGCATTTTGAGACTTAGGTCATGAACATATTGCATGATGTTATTTCCATGCTTTTGTTAGTGTTCATGATTATATGCTAAGTCTTGTTTATGGTTTATTATTCATGGCATGGATAACTGTATATTTTGAGTGAGCATGGGACTTGTCCATTGCCACATTCATAGCCTTGAAGTCTTGGTATTCATGTTGTAAAAATGGTCCATATTTGTATGTAAATGGCCATTACTTTGAGGACTTTGTAAATGATGTATGTTTTAAGGAAATTGTATGATGGAAGGGCCTAGAGCCTACATTAGGATGGGTTTAAGTGTTGTGTGGAGTACCAAGGGGTTAGGGATGGATTACACAACCTTTTTGGGGCTTAAAATGCTGTAATCTGTCATTTTTACTGCATAGTAATCGATTACCCAAGCATGGTAATCGATTACCATGCCACAGGGGACGAAAATTGGCTACTGTCTTCACTGGTAATCGATTACTGAGCTTTGGTAATCGATTACCAAGTAAGGTAATCGATTACCCAAAGTTGGTAATCGATTACCAGAACAGAGGAGGTCAAAATTTGGCTACTGCCTCATTTATGACAGGTGGTAATCGATTACCACCCACTGGTAATCGATTACCACAGTGTAATTTTCGAAAATTCAGGTTTTTCTAGACTAAAAGAAAGGGGCTTAACTTGATGGGTAGAACTCCAAATGGTACGTGGTTTGAAACCACGCGTAGACAACTTAAAGGACTATAACTTGGTAAAATGTGAGAGTAAAATGGTGAGTCTAAATGAATTGAATAAAAAGGGGAATGAATGATGTTAGCAAAGGGTATGCTTCCGCGTAATTGCACTTACAATTATAGTGTTGTTTTAATTGATTACGGAAAAAGGGTTATATTTATGAAAAGGAATATGATAAAAGAAAAGAAAAAGTTTGCCCGTAATTTAATTAACCCAATTACTGTGATTGTAACTGCGCTTAATATCATAATCAATGTTAACAATATCGGTACGTAACGGGCTGTTACATTTTATGGTATCAGAGCAGTTTCGTGAGGGAACTCTGATTGTTGTGTATGTTGTATCTTGTGTGCCATAGCTATCTGTGAACTATTTATGATTAATGTATATGTGATTCCTCAGTGTGGGTCTGATCAACTCATTCCTTTGTGTTACATGTACAGATATCATGAGTAGGGCACGAGGTCGCCGTGGGGCACGTGGTGTAGGTCCTTTGCCACCGGATCCGGTCACTGCAGTCCTAAATGCTCTGCAGGTGGAGACGGCTGCAAATAGAAATATGACTGAGAACCTGATGAAAACTAATCAGGATATGATGCAGGCCTTCATGGCTGAGATGAGGGCAGATAGAGCTCGTCCTAGGAGGGATAATTCACCTCCACATACGGCTACGGTGACTCCTACACCGACGCCATCTGTTACTCCTCAACAGGGGGAGAGTGGGGCTAGTCACCACACTGGTGAGGCTAGTCATCATACTACTACTGACCCTAGCTATGTTCCTGATCCATCATCTGTTGCCCAATCCACTGGGGCTGCTGGGCAGGTGCTTGATAATGCTGACGATGAGCGTAGGCTCATCTCTTTTAGGAAACATAAGCCACCCGCATTTCTGGGGTCAAGGGACCCAAAGGAGGTCACTGCTTGGTTGAGGGGAATGGATAAGATTTTCCAGGTGATGAGATGCCAAGATCCGCAGAAGTTATTGTATTCTGTTTATATGCTGGAGGGTGATGCCCAAGAATGGTGGGACAATGTGTCTCGCCCATTTGTTATTCAGGGTGAGGTTCTTACTTGGACTTTGTTCGAAGGTCTGTTTCATGAAGAATACTTTCCCCGCGATGTTCGGGAGGCAAAGCAAGGTGAATTTGATAATTTGGTACAGGGAGTCATGACTGTGGATGCTTATGTGGCAAAATTTAATGAGCTTGTGAAATTTGCAAACTATGGAGGTACTCTACCTACTCCGGAATTCTTGTCAGCTAAATTTCAAAGAGGGCTGAGTGAGAAGATTGCTAAGAGGATGTCTAATACTGCGGTGAGAAACTTTGCTGACTTGGTGACCCAATGCAAGAGGGTCGAGACTGTTTATGGAAGGTATCCGAAATCTGATTCGGCTAAAGAACAAGATGTTAAGAGGACACCTGGTCCTTCTGGAAATACTAACAGAGGAGGTTTCTATAATAATAATAGAGGTAGGGGGTTGCATGTGAGGCAACCTCCGGGTCAATTCAAGAGGGGTGGAAATACTGGTGGTGGTGGTGCTTCGAACAGATACTTTACCCCACAATGTGGGAAGTGTGGGAAATACCACAGAAGTGTATGTGGTGCTAGTTCGTCGAACTGTTTTAGATGTGGTCAGACTGGCCACTTTGCGAGAAATTGTCCATCTTCTTCGGGGCAGGCTGCGAATCTGCAGGCCTTGCCAGCAGCTACTACTACTGCTACTCCTATTGCTGTTGTTCCTACTGTGGGACATGTTTATACTACAAATGCGCAACGTACTGAAAAGGCTCCGAATTTGGTAAAAGGTATAATATTCCTCTCTAATGTTGATTTGTCTGTATTATTTGATTCGGGAGCAACACATTCATTTGTGGGGGACTATGTGGCTAAGGCGCTGGACTTAAAGGTAACACGGATGGTTCCTCCGATGCGTATTACTACCGCTACAGGAGAGGTTAGTGAATCGTCCTGGATTTGTGAGGATGTGAAGTTTACTTATTTAGGCAGGGGTTATACCATTGATTTAATTATCTTACCCCTGGCCTCTGTCAATTTGATATTGGGGATGGATTGGTTGTCTCGGAACTGCGCAATGATTGATTGCTGCGGAAAGAGATTGTTGCTATCTCACGAGAGGCCATCTGTTTGTCCGTCCTTGTATTTGTCTGTCAGTCAAACTGTGAAAGCCTTGAAGGCTGGAGATTTGGGGTATGTCTTGTTGGGCGGATTGGTAGGTGATAAAAAGGAGGAGATTTCTTATATTCCAGTTGTTAATGAGTTTGAGGATGTATTTCCGGATGAGATACCGGAATTCCCGCCTGAGAGAGAGATTGAATTCTCGATTGACCTATTGCCTGGTGTGGGGCCGATCTCCTTGGCTCCATACCGGATGTCGCCACTTGAGTTGGCCGAGTTGAAGAAACACATTGAAGAATTGTCTGCGAAGAATTTTATTAGGCCGAGTGTGTCTCCGTGGGGAGCACCGGTTATATTTGTAAAGAAAAAGGATGGTAGCATGAGATTGTGCACTGACTACCGACAGTTGAATAAAGTGACTATTAAGAACCGGTACCCATTGCCGCGTATTGATGATTTACTAGATCAGTTGAGGGATGCCTGCGTATTTTCAAAGATTGATCTCCGGTCCGGATATCACCAGATTCGGATTAAACCGGAGGATGTACCTAAAACAGCTTTCCGATCCAGATATGGACATTTTGAATATCAAGTGATTCCTTTCGGGCTTACTAATGCCCCGGCGGTGTTCATGGACTATATGAACTGCATCTTTAAACCGTATTTGGACCAGTTCGTGATTGTATTTATTGATGACATTTTGATCTACTCTAAGAGTAAGGAAGAGCACGTCGACCATTTGAGGACTGTGTTGCAGGTGTTGAAAGATAAGAAGTTGTATGCTAAACCGTCTAAGTGTGAATTCTGGTTGTCTGAAGTGCAATTTTTGGGTCATGTTATTTCTGCAAGGGGTGTTGCAGTGGATCCAAGCAAGATTGAAGCGGTAAGTGACTGGGAACGACCTACGACCGTGACTGAAATTAGAAGTTTTCTGGGGCTTGCTGGCTATTATCGCCGATTTATACAGGGATTTTCTGCAATGGTTCTACCGTTGACCCGATTGACACGAAAGGATACTCCTTTTGTGTGGACCCAGGAATGTGAGGATTGTTTTCTGCTACTGAAAGAGAAATTGACCATTGCTCCGGTGTTGACTCTACCTGATCCGGAGGGTGAGTTTGTGCTATATTGTGATGCTTCTAAGAAAGGTTTAGGGAGCGTGTTGATGCAGGAAGGAAAAGTGATTGCTTATGCGTCTAGGCAGTTGAGGCCACATGAAGGAAATTATCCGACGCACGACTTGGAATTGGCTGCTATTGTGTTTGCCTTGAAAATCTGGAGGCACTTTCTGTATGGGATGAAGTTTGCTGTGTTCAGCGACCATAAAAGCTTGAAATATTTATTTGATCAGAAGGAGCTGAACATGAGACAACGTAGATGGGTTGAATTCTTGAAAGATTATGATTTTGAACTGAAATACCACCCGGGAAAGGCTAATGTTGTGGCAGATGCATTGAGTAGGAAGTCTGTAAATTTATCTCATATGATGATGTGGGACAATGAAGTGATTGAGCAATTCCGTGACATGAAGATAACGGATTTCTTTGCAGGAAGATTGTGTGATATGGAGTTGACTCAGATTGAAAACGAGCTACACGAGAAGATTAAAGAGACTCAAATCAGAAATGAAAGTATAAAGTATTTGAAAGGCCAGAGTGGCATATCTGTTGATGAACAGGGACTATTGTTATATCAGGGCAGGATTGTTGTGCCCAAGGAACTTGCAGAGGAAGTAATGACTGAGGCCCATAAGGGTCAATATGCTATCCACCCAGGTGCCACAAAAATGTACCAATATTTGAAAGTTAAGTTCTGGTGGCCTGGGATGAAAAGGGATGTTGCCGAGTACGTGTCTAAGTGCTTGGTTTGTCAGAAAGTGAAAATAGAGCATCAGAAACCTGCTGGATTACTTCAGCCGCTGGATATACCTGAATGGAAATGGGAGAGTATTTCAATGGATTTTGTTGTGGGATTGCCGCGAACTCAAGCTGGTTATGATTCGATTTGGGTTATTGTGGACCGACTTACGAAGTCTGCACATTTTCTACCAGTACGAGTGGATTTCACCACAGAGAAGTTGGCTACGTTGTATGTAAAGGAGATTGTTAGACTCCATTGGATACCGATTAGCATTGTGAGTGATCGGGACCCGAAGTTTACTTCACGATTTTGGGGAGCTTTGCAGCAGGCTTTCGGCACTCAGCTTCGACTGAGCACTGCTTATCACCCGCAGACTGATGGTCAGACTGAGAGGACCATACAGACACTTGAGGATATGCTGAGAGCTTGCACACTGGAACAGGGTAATGCCTGGGATAGGTACTTACCATTGGTGGAATTTTCTTATAATAACAGTTTTCATTCCAGTCTGGGTATGGCACCGTATGAGGTTTTGTATGGCAGGAGGTGTCGTACGCCCACTTGTTGGACTGAGGTAGGCGATAAAGAAAGATTTGGTCCGGATTTTGTGCAGGTAACAACAGTGCAAATTGAAATGATCAGAGAAAAATTGAAACAGGCACAGAATCGGCAGAAAAGTTACTATGACAATAAGCATAGACCGCTGGAATTTGAGGAAGGCGACCATGTTTTTGTACGATTGTCGCCGGTCACAGGTGTTGGCCGTGCGTTGGGTGTGAGGAAGCTGAGTCCACGGTTCATTGGACCATATCAAATTATGAAAAGAGTAGGATTGGTGGCCTATCAGCTTGCCTTACCCCCTCAGTTGTCTAATTTACATGACGTTTTTCATGTGTCGCAGTTGCGACGTTATGTTCCGGATGAATCACATGTGGTGATACCGGATAATATTGAAATCAGGGAGAACTTGAAGACTCCCATTGGTCCTATGGCACTATTGGATCGCAGTGAAAAGTGATTGAGAAGTAAAGTGATTCCCATGCTGAAGATTCAGTGGGAAGGCCGCACACCTGAGGAGGCTACTTGGGAGCGGGAGGACGAGATACTCCGGCTGTATCCTGAGTTAGCGAGCAGGTATGATTTAATTTTGCGGACAAAATTTCAAAAAGGTGGGGTGAATATAACACCTCATATATTTAAATGTGAATTTTTATATTATATTGTGAAATGAAAGTTGGTGGATTAGTGAAAATCCAAGGATTACGGCCAAAATGGGCAAAAAGGGCAAAATGGTAATTTGCCAACCGTGTATTATGAGGCATAAATACTGAGTTAGAGATTTCAAATGACAAAAGTACTGGAAATGGAATCAGGGCGGAAAATTGAGTGAATAGGCAAATTTGAGAAAAATTGATGAATAGTGATTTTTAAGTGTTAAATACTGAGGTGTGAGTGTACCAATAGGTGTGAAATTTTTATCAATATTTTGGAGAAATAAAAATATGTCATGGACTGGAAAAATATGTAGATTAAGAATTTATGATCGGAAATTTTATCGGGGTTAAAGTTAGATCGCGTGTGGGACCCGTGTGACCGAAGTCACTTGGCCCCCACCCCTTTTTCTTCCTTCTTTCCCTTCTTTTTCTCTTCTCCTTCGCGCGCCCTTCCCCTGCAAAAAAGAAACCAAAACCCCATTTCTTCACATTTCTCCCATTTCTTCATTTCTTCACTGAATCGCTTGATTTTGGTGTTGAAATCTATTGTAAACAACCTTCTAGATCCATTGGTAACACTTAGAAGCCTTGAATCCACCTCCTTGCTGCGTTTTTGACAAAAATCAGATCCGACCCACTTGAGTTCTTGGAGTTTCTTGGAGCTTTTGATCTTCCCTTGGTTTAGTGAAGCCTTGGTGGTGAACATACAACACATTGTGAGTATATTTGTGGTATTTTGATGGTTGATTTCATAGATCTAGAAATTTATGTTCTAAGCTTTAATTTTAGATGTGTGATGATAGAGAGCCCAAATGGAAAAATGCTATTAGATGAAAAGGCCTTAGAATCATGCTTGTAAGCTAGAAATGCTATGATAATTTTTGGTGAAAAAGATAGGTTTTTAACTTAGGAGAATTTGAGGAATTTTCATGAAAAATGAGTTTTGGTGTAATTTGGATTTGATGATTGTTGTAGGGTGCCTCACACGGACGGAATTGTGAAAAGTTAATTGGGAGCATACGTTTGGAACGGATTGCTCGTATTGAGGTAAACTCTTGGAACTTGGGTTTAATCCCTAGTGAGCTCCACCACACCTAGGGGAAGGTTGTGGTTGGATTATGTGGTTATGACATGGTGTGATTGTGTGCTTGTATGCATATTGCTTGTATTTTGTGAAAATTGTTTGGTCACTGGCCAGTTGACGTGTGGAGTTTGGACATCCGCTGGGTTCATCCTTATGAGAATGCCAGTCGGGTTTTGCCGTGGAGTCGACTCTGGGAGCGGCGCCAGGATGATCCAAACGTGGGACATCCGCCGGATAGGGCTCATGAGGAGTTCCGGTTGGGTATTGCCATGGAGTCTTCTCAACCATGGGAGAGGCGCCAGGATTGTCTCGGGAGTTATATGATGGAGTCCTTGAACATGAATCCATGCGTGGATGTTCTTGGGTGTCTCCAGTTGGATGGTGATATTGTTTTACTTGCATATTACATGATGTCATATTTATACATTTTAATGAGCCATGGAGTGGAGAGAGCCTCTAGCTCCATTGGTTTACTGAGATATATCCGTATATCTCACCCTTTGTTTGGGGGACCACATTTCAGGTCACTATGAGCCGGGAGGAGCTTCGGGCAAGAAGCCCGTATAGTGGACATTGGATTGGCATGCGGTGCATTAGGAGTGCATGACATTTTGGAGGAGGACTATTTATTACACTTGGCATGTCATTAGCATTTTGAGACTTAGGTCATGAACATATTGCATGATGTTATTTCCATGCTTTTGTTAGTGTTCATGATTATATGCTAAGTCTTGTTTATGGTTTATTATTCATGGCATGGATAACTGTATATTTTGAGTGAGCATGGGACTTGTCCATTGCCACATTCATAGCCTTGAAGTCTTGGTATTCATGTTGTAAAAATGGTCCATATTTGTATGTAAATGGCCATTACTTTGAGGACTTTGTAAATGATGTATGTTTTAAGGAAATTGTATGATGGAAGGGCCTAGAGCCTACATTAGGATGGGTTTAAGTGTTGTGTGGAGTACCAAGGGGTTAGGGATGGATTACACAACCTTTTTGGGGCTTAAAATGCTGTAATCTGTCATTTTTACTGCATAGTAATCGATTACCCAAGCATGGTAATCGATTACCATGCCACAGGGGACGAAAATTGGCTACTGTCTTCACTGGTAATCGATTACTGAGCTTTGGTAATCGATTACCATGTGAGGTAATCGATTACCAGAACAGAGGAGGTCAAAATTTGGCTACTGCCTCATTTATGACAGGTGGTAATTGATTACCACCCACTGGTAATCGATTACCACAGTGTAATTTTCGAAAATTCAGGTTTTTCTAGACTAAAAGAAAGGGGCTTAACTTGATGGGTAGAACTCCAAATGGTACGTGGTTTGAAACCACGCGTAGACAACTTAAAGGACTATAACTTGGTAAAATGTGAGAGTAAAATGGTGAGTCTAAATGAATTGAATAAAAAGGGGAATGAATGATGTTAGCAAAGGGTATGCTTCCGCGTAATTGCACTTACAATTATAGTGTTGTTTTAATTGATTACGGAAAAAGGGTTATATTTATGAAAAGGAATATGATAAAAGAAAAGAAAAAGTTTGCCCGTAATTTAATTAACCCAATTACTGTGATTGTAACTGCGCTTAATATCATAATCAATGTTAACAATACCGGTACGTAACGGGCTGTTACATTGATCAAGAGAAGGTGAAAGCTATTCAAGAGTGGCCAACTCCTAAGAATGTAAGTGAGGTAAGGAGCTTTCATGGCTTAGCCAGTTTCTATAGGAGGTTTGTCAAAGATTTTAGTACAATGGCTGCACCATTGAATGAAGTGATTAAAAGGCATGTGGGTTTTAGATGGGGCGAAAAACAAGCGCAAGCTTTTGCTGCTCTCAAAGAAAAATTGACCCATGCACTATTCTTGCATTGCCTAATTTTGCCAAATCTTTTGAGATTGAATGTGATGCATCCAATGTGGCGATAGAGGCAGTTTTGATGCAAGAGGGACATCCCATTGCTTATTTTAGTGAAAAATTAAATGGGGCCGTCCTTAATTATTCCCCATATGATAAAGAATTGTATGCATTGGTAAGGGCTTTGCAAACATGGCAGCACTATCTCTTGCCCAAAGAGTTTGTTATCCATAGTGACCATGAGTCCTTAAAGTACTTAAAAGGGCAAGGTAAACTTAACAAAAGGCATGCCAAATGGGTTGAGTTCTTGGAGCAATTTCCCTACGTGATCAAGCACAAAAAAGGTAAGTCCAATGTGGTAGCAGATGCACTTTCAAGAAGGTATGATTTGTTCTCTACTCTTGAAACTAAGTTCATTGGCTTTGAGCATATTAAATCATTGTATGAGCATGATCCGGACTTCTCACAAATCTATAAATCTTGTGTGCATGCTGCCCAAAATGGTTTCTTTAGGCATAATGATTACTTGTTTAAAGAGAAGAGATTGTGTGTGCCTAAAAGTTCCATTAGAGACCTACTTGTGAGGGAGGCACATGAGGGGAGATTAATGGGACATTTTGGGGTCCAAAAGACTTTAGGCATGTTGCATGAATATTTCTATTGGCCACACATGAAACTTGATATACAAAAACTGTGTGAAAGATGTATTGTATGCAAGAAGTCTAAATCTAAAGTAATGCCGCATGGGCTGTATACTCCTTTGCCAATTCCAGACTTCCCCTGGATTGATATCTCTATGGATTTTGTGTTAGGACTACCTCGGTCTAGAAATGGCAAGGTTCCTATTTTCGTTGTGGTGGACAGGTTTTCTAAAATGGCGCATTTCATCCCATGCAAAAAGGTTGATGATGCATGCCACGTTGCTGACTTGTTCTTCAAAGATGTGGTAAGACTCCATGGGCTTCCTAGAAGCATTGTCTCTGATCGAGATTCAAAATTTTTAAGTCACTTTTGGAGGACCTTATGGAGTAAGCTCGGAACTAAACTTCCCTTTTCTACTACTTGCCATCCACAAACTGATGGGCAAACTGAGGTAGTGAATAGAACTCTTTCTTCTCTTTTAAGAGCTGTAATAAAAAAAGTTTAAGTCATGGGAAGAATGTCTGCCCCATATTGAGTTTGCATATAATAGGGTGGTTCATAGCACTACTGGTTATTCTCTTGAAATTGTTTATGGATTTAACCCTCTCACTCCTCTTGATTTGCTACCTTTACCTAACAACTCTATTTTAAAGCATATTGATGGCAAGACTAAGGCTGAATATGTTCGTAAATTACATGAGAAGGTAAAGACACAAATTGAAAAAAAGGTGGAGAGCTATGCTAGACAAGCTAATAAAGGCAGGAAGAAGGTTGTATTTGAACTAGGTGATTGGGTTTGGGTTCATCTACGAAAAGAGAGGTTCCCTTCCCAAAGGAAATCTAAGCTTCAACCAAGAGGAGATGGACCTTTCCAAGTCCTGTCCAAAATTAATGATAATGCCAACAAGATAGACCTCCCTGGTGAGTATGGTGTAAGTGCTACTTTTAATGTGGTTGATTTGTCCCCTTTTGATGTAGGAGAAGAGGACTACAATTTGAGGGAAAATTCTTCTCAAGAAGGAGGGAATGATGAAGACTTAGGAGGTGGCATCACTGATATGAATAAGGAGACAATGCCAAATGATCCATTGCAATTGCCAAATGGGCCAATCACAAGGTCAAGGGCCAAGAAGTTTACGGAAGCACTTAGTGGGCTAATTCTGCAAATGTGGACTAATCATGAAGACATCAAGTCCAAGCCATATCCCAATCAAAATTTAGTTAATGTCATCAATGTAATAATGCTTAGTGGGGATGATTAGTGTCTTTTCATTTGCTAGTCTTTTCCTATTCAGATGATTAGTGTCTTTTCATTTGCTAGTCTTTTCCTATTCTTGTAATCAAATGTTGAATATCAAGTTAACCTATTTTGGTGAGACTAGTTCTCTTGGGTTCTTTTGAGAATCTCTGAACTTATCAAGGGTTCTTATCCTTGTGGCGTTCATAGGCTTATCAATCCTTGGATTGTGGCGCCTTCCTACCCTTGTTTCTTGTTTTAATTTCTTTCTTTTCTCGTTCCCAAAAGTCCAACAAAATCAACGCTAAACCCTACATCATCAATTTTCGTTTTACCCTACCTCAGATCAGTTCTCGTGAGCCACTTGTCCTTTTTCGGTGATTCTTGGGTCATGTTCGCGTTTCGAAACGTGCTCTTTCACCACGTTTTGGAATCACTCAATTCCGAGTTGTGCAGCATGAGAAATGATCATTTTTTTAGCCAGGACGCATTGGAGGCTGAATTTAGGGTATAAATTCCATTTCTAGTTGATCCAATCCGGTCACTTCTCTTGAGGTTCATATAAAAAATGCTCTCTGTTGGACGTTTTAGCGCTCAACTTCAACGTACACCCAACTGCTTTCAATCGTCTTCAACGCTAAAATCTTTGGTTTGGACGTCTTAGCGTGGAAGACCAGAATCTTTTTGCACATCAGAACGCTAAAACATTTATATTGAACGTTTTAGCGTTTGAGACCCGAGAGTTTTTGTACATAGGCGCGCTAAAACGTTTTCTGTGGACGTTTTAGCGCTTGGCACCAGCAAGTTTTGGCTTCTTCATGCAGCAGCGCGCTAAAACGTTCTCTGTTGATGTTTTAGCGCTCAACACTTAGCATTTTTCACTCGTCAGAATCTTCTTCCTCCTCTCATCTGCTTCTTTGAGCTTCATTTCCCTACAAAAATAATATAATTTCCAACAAAGCTTTCAGAACTTGTATTTGAGGGCTTTCTGGGATATTAACCTCTTTTCCATCATTTAATCACACAAATTGATTCTAATTCATGCTGAAAAACTTGATGAACTATCATTACATGGAAGGAGAACCGTTTCTTAGAGAAGAAGAATCGTTTCTTGAAAGAGGAAACTTTATCACACCTCAACTGACTCATCTCGGATAGAGCTCATATCCACAATAACCTGAATAAACTTGTCCATCTCCTCTCTAGTCAAAAAGTTCGAAGGACAAAGCTGGGGTTGTTGGACAAGTGGCCTCAAACACAAGAGGGGGGTGAATTGAGTTTTAAAAATATTTTCACAAAATGCCTCACTTCCTTTGTTGAAATCGATTTTCTTAAGTTAAAATAGTTTGACACAAGCAAAGCTTAGAAAATAAAGATTCACACAAACAAATGGTATGTAAAGTGAAGAAATAAATAAGCTCAAGTAATCAGAATAATGCCAATATAAAGAGATAGAGAGTTAGAGAGAATGCAAACACTGTATATCCTGGTTCGGTCACTACCACCGTGACCTATGTCCAGATTGAAACCGTCCGTTCAACTTTCCACTAATGATCAAGCTTCAAGGCTGTTTGAAAAACCACTACAACCTTCAAGAATATTGATTCTTGAAACCTTCACACTTCCACTCACTTACTTATGTTATGAGCAACCTCTTTCACTAGGGTCTCACTACCCTTTACACAAAAGAACAGATTGAGAGTGTTTAGAAAAGGATTTGTACTCTTGAAGTACAGATTATACAAGTTGAAGCTTATAGGTATTGATCAATGACACAAGATTAAAGCTCAAAGGTGATTTATGATCAAGATGATGAAAAGTAAGCAAATGATGTGAAATAAAGCAAGAATAATGATTAGGAAAGGTGTCCCATCAATGTGAATAGTGATCACTATTTATAGAGGGCCCCATGACCCTTTGAACACTCATTTTCGTAAAACTAGCCGTTTATAGTCGTTGCACTGCTTACTGTCCAATAAGTATTCGAATACTTTTCATAAGGTATTCGAATACTTCAACTGGTATTCGAATACTTTTCGTAAGGTATTCGAATACTTCAACTGGTATTCGAATACTTTTCTTAAAGAATTCAAATACTTTGATCTCAGCATAAGTATTCGAATACAGCCAATGTAGTATTCGAATACTTTCTTTGATTGTGCAGTTTTATGAGTTTTAAAGCATTCCTTTTAGTCTCTAATCACTTTTAATGTATTTCCTTGACTTGTATAAAATGTTTTGAGGTTATTGAACATGTCAAGGATCTTTTTCATAATAATCAAGGCTTTCAAGTGATTGATAACATGAATAATGCATGCATAGATTTAAATATAATTTGAGCTCATTTATGCATCATTAATCAATTTACCTTTACATTTGGATTCTAAGCTCTCAGGAGCATGTTTCAATAATGATCTTGTGTGTTGAATGATTTTCTCTTGTTGACTTGTTTGAATTGCTTCCTTTGACTTTTGATTGTTGCGAGTTGTGTTATCTCTAACGTCGCTTCTGTGCTTGTTTGCTATCATCAAAACTCTTGCATGAATGAACTCTTCATTTTAAGCGCATTGGTTTCACAATCTCCCCCTTTTTGATGATGACAAGTGTAACAGCCCGTGTTAACCCGGATTGTTAACATACTATCGTATTAAGCCACGCTTAATTAAAATGCGGAATAACTTTTTCTTTAATTCAATTATGACGTCATTAACCTTAGCAACTTGATTACTTAATCAATTTCATAAAATACTGCCTGTATGTAAATTGCAAGACAACTAACTGAATACCTCATATATAAATAGTGTGAGTATCTAAAGTCACAGGACTACAACACATAGCCTGGACCATAAATCCTGATACTTTAATACAACTTTAACTAAGAAGACAATAACAAGTCTATGTGGCATGGACAAACCCCATGCTCACCAAATAAGGCAACAATGCCCAATAACAGTCTCAACATAATATCATAATCATAGCAGGAAAACATAACAGCAGTCAACATCCAGCATGTCATAATAATATCAACTCAGCTCTGGCCTCCTGCCACCTGAGCCCTCAACATTACCTGATCCTGAAATAAGCGTCCCCAAACGTGGGGTGAGGTCTCTAAACAAGAAATCTCAGTAAGACAAGGGGTCCTAAAGGATCTTCCACCCCAAGCTCACTTTCATGTGCAATATAAGTTCAAAAAGCAATATTTCCAATATTAGTTCCAAAACTATGCAGTGCAACAGAAATTCGTGCCATGTGTGTTTATACAATCTACTGGCCAGAGAAATGTAGGAATACCTCTAAACCCACAGGAGTACAAGGAACCCCACTTGCACCTCACCCACAGCCTCACCTTCTTGTATGTACCACATACTCAGGCTTACCGTATAGGTGGACATCACATGCATATCATAAAAGCACATTGCATATAATAGCTCAACAGCATTTCCAAAACATCAAAGCATGTAACACAGCATGCATAAACCACATCCCCATGGGACATGGTGGAACCACAACATGGCTAAACCCAGGAAACGAAAGCTTACCTTGCAAGCTAGCTATCCAAGCCAAGAGTCCAACCACTCTCAAGTCCAAACACAGCAGTATCACAATCTGTTATGGACCAATAATATATCATTAATTATGCATCACAAGCATACAACTTAAAGACTACGCCTTTCCTTTACGTTTTACGTCTTAAGGCTTCCCACAAAGCCATAAGCCCTTAATCTCAAGATTCTGACTTAGTTCATTAATTACAAAAGTTCAACTTCCTTAATCTAGGGTCCACAAACCCCCAATAGCTTACTGTTCACACAACACAGCTACTGTTCTTCGAAATCCCAGGATATCCGGATATTACAAAGTGCATATCCGGATATCACACTGACCATATCTGGATATACCATATCCGGATATCAAGGTCCCATATCCGGATATGAATATCCGGATATCATATCCGGATATGAATATCCGGATATCATATCCGGATACCGATATCCGGATATCTGTTCGACAAATATCCAGATATCTCACAACAGAATGCAGTTTCTGCATTTTGTGAATATCCAGTCCAAAGGTCCAACTTTTAACACTTAACTACGTTAAAGCTTGCATCTTTAATCTGTTTAAGGTTCATACTCATTTTACCTTCTTGTTTACTCATTTTACCTTCTTCCTATGTAATATTTTAGTAATTATCATGCACTCGTTATAATTTTCCGGGATACTTTTCCGGTATGCATTTATACCGGGTAGCAGAACCGGTATCTGCACTTTTCTTCCGAAAAACGACTTTCAGCATTCTTACCCACTAATTATAATTATTAAAGCCTCATAATAATTATTAGGGTCAATTATGGAATTATTTCCTAATTATCATAATTAATTCACTAATTTCCTTAATTAGCGGCGCGGGTTCTTACATTCACCCCACCTTTTTAAGGATTTTGTCCACAAAATCAGACACATACCTGTCTCGGAAGTCGGGATACTGCCGGAGAAGCTCATCCTCTCGCTCCCATGTGCACTCCTCGGGACTACGCCCAGTCCACTGCACCTAGACCATCGGAATAGTCTTGCTTCTAAGCTGCTTCTCGCCTCGATCGAGAATCTTGAGTGGTCCGACGGGAGTCTGTAGGTTCTCCCGAACCTCCACATCATCCGGTTGCACCACGTGCGAAGGATCTGCTATGTACCTCCGAAGCTGAGACACATGAAACACGTCGTGGATGTTGGCTAGGTTCGGAGGTAAGGCAAGTCGATAGGCAACAGGTCCTACTCTACCAAGGATCTGGTAGGGCCCAATTAACCGTGGGCTCAACTTCCGCACTCCGAGTTCCCGTCCAACACTGGTGACAGGTGAAAGTCTCACAAACACGTGCTCGCCCTCACTGAACTCCAGTGGACGATGCTTGACATCGTAGTAGCTCTTCTGGCGATTCTGCGCCTGCTTCAATTTTTCCCTGATAATTTGGATCTGCTGGGTAGTATCTTAGACAAAGTCCAAGCCAAATAGCTCTTTATCTCCAACCTCGGACCAGCAAGTAGGAGTTCGACACCTCCTACCATACAGCGCCTCGTAGGGTGCCATGCCCAAACTAGCATGAAAACTGTTGTTGTACGAAAATTCTACCAACGGAAGGTACCTATCCCATGCTGAACCCTGCTCCAACGTGCAAGCCCTCAACATGTCCTCCAATGTCTGGATGGTCCGCTCAGTCTGTCCGTCAGTCTGAGGGTGATAGGCGGTACTCAATCTCAGCTGTGTACCAAAAGCCTCCTGCAGCGCATCCCAGAACCGAGATGTGAGCTTCAGGTCCCTATCACTGATGATACTCTCGGGCACCCCGTGAAGCCTCACAATCTCGCGGACATATAGCTTGCCCAACTGCTCTGTAGTGAAGCTCACCTTCACTGGAAGAAAATGGGCAGACTTGGTCAATCTGTCCACAATGACCCAGATAGAGTCACAACCAGTCTGAGTCTTCGGCAATCCCACCACGAAGTCCATGGAAATACTCTCACACTTCCACTGTGGAATCTCAAGAGGTTGAAGCTTATCAGACGGTTTCTGGTGCTCAATCTTTACTTTCTGACATATAAGGCACTTGGATACGTAGACCGCTATGTCTTTCTTCATGCCCGGCCACCAAAAATTTCTCTTTAAGTCCTGGTATATTTTTGTAGCACCAGGGTGGATAGTAAACTGGCCCTTATGAGCCTCTGCCATAACCTCCTCAGTCAATGGCCCTCGAGGGATTACAACCCTCTTCTGAAACAACAACAAGCCATCCTCATTCCAAGACACACCGTCCTGGATCTTCACATAATCTAGGCACTATCTTTGCACTTGCGCCTCTTTAATCTTTTCCATAAGCTCATTAATCACATTTGTTGTTTCCAACTGAAGCAGTGCTCCCCCAAACAAGGAGTTCACTCTCAAGTCTCTGAACTTTTCAATCACCTCATAGTCGCTCATCATCAAGCTGGATAAGCTCACGGATTTCCGACTCAAAGCATCGGCTACCACATTGGCCTTGCCAGGATGATACCTCAACTCAAAGTCGTAGTCCTTCAAGAACTCCATCCATCTCCGATGTCTCATGTTCAACTCTTTCTGATCAAACAGATATTTCAGACTCTTGTGGTCACTGAATACAACAAACTTCATGCCAAACAAGTAATGCCTCAAAATCTTGAAAGCAAAAACAATAGCTGCCAACTCCAAGTCGTGAGTCGGGTAGCTCTCCTCATGAGGTTTCAACTGTCTTGAAGCATAAGCAACAACTTTTCCTTTCTGCATCAACACACAGCCTAGCCCCTTACCAGAGGCATCGCAATATAACTCAAACTGCTCCGCAGGATCAGGAAGGACTAACACAGGAGCAATAGTCAGTCTCTCCTTCAACTCCTGGAAACACTCATCACACTCATGTGTCCACACGAATGGAGTCTCCTTTCGGGTAAGGCGAGTCATCGGTAGCACCATCCTGGAGAATCCCTCTATGAACCTCCTGTAGTACCCTGTCAAACCTAAGAAGCTTCTCACTTCTGTAACCGTCTTGGGCCTCTCCCAATCCATCACGGCCTCAATCTTGTTAGGATCAACTGCAACTCCATCAGCGGAAATCACATAACCCAGAAATTTCACCGCCTTGAGCCAAAACTCACATTTTGACGGCTTAGCATATAGCTTTTTCTCTTTCAACACTTGCAAAACAATCTTCAAGTGCTCAGTATGCTCCTCCTCTGTCTTGGAGTAAATCAAGATGTCGTCAATGAAGACGATCACAAACTGATCCAGGTACGGCTGGAAGATCCTGTTCATGTAGTCCATGAACACTACGGGTGCATTGGTGAGTCCAAATGGGGATCACCAAATACTTATAATGCCCGTACCTCGAGCGAAACGTTGTCTTTGGGACATCCTCCAGCTTAACCCGTATCTGATGGTATCCAGACCGGAGATCAATCTTTGAATATATGCAAGCATCCCTGAGCTGATCCAGCAAATCATCAATGCGTGGAAGGTGATACTTGTTCTTGATTGTCACCTTGTTCAACTGTCTGTAGTCGGTGCACAATCGCATAGTCCCATCTTTCTTTTTCACAAAAATGACCGGTGCTCCCCAAGGAGACACACTCGGCCAAATGAAATCTTTCGCTGAAAGCTCCTCAATATGCTTCTTCAGCTCTGCCAGCTCCGGTGGCGACATCCGGTACGGAGCCAACAAAATAGGCCCCACACCAGGCAATAAATCAATGCAGAACTCTATCTCCCTCTGCTGTGGAAACTCAGGAATCTCCTCGGGAAACACCTCGAGGAATTCCCTCACCACAGGAATGCCAGTGAGATCCTCCTGTGTCCCACTCACCAAACCTCCCAACATGACATAGCCAAATGCCCCTGCTCTCAAGGCCCTCCTCGCCTGCAGGACTGAAATGAACGGTGAGGAACTGGCTGTGGACCCACTCGGAGACATAACCACTCTCTTGGCATAGCAATCAATCAATGCACAGTTTCTGGACAGCCAATCCATGCCCAGAATAATCTCTAAGTTGGCCATCGGCAATCCTATCAGATCTACCGAGAAGTCAGGGCCATCCCACTGAAACGCTACATCGCGATGGACAGTGGAGGTCAAACATTTTTTCCGGTGGCGGTGGTCACCCGCATCGGTGGAGAAAGCACATCACTGGGCAACTCAAGCCCCACAGCAATAGGGGTAGCAACAAATGAATGCGTTGCCCCGGAATCAAATAATACATCAACAACTGAACCACCAATGGTAACAGTACCTCTTACCAGGTTCGGAGCTCTGTCCGACTGCTGACGATCAAGGGTGTACACACGCCCAGTAGTCGGTGGCAACGCTGGTGCCCCAGTAGGAACCATCTGCAATGGCACTGCCTGCACTGCAGCAACTCTCACCGTCGGGCAATCTGCGGAGTAGTGGCCCTCCTTGCCACACAGGAAGCATATCAACTGGCCTGTAGCACATGGCCCAAAATGTGACTTCCCACATCCCGAGCATCTGGGAGCAGGAGGTCTCGCTGTGTTCTCCTGAGTAGAAGTCTTCTTAAACAGGTTTGGCGCTTGCTTAGCCGCCAACTGTTTGCCCTTGCCCTTGTTTCCAAACTTCTTGTCTCTCCGGGAAGTGGAACCACTAGTACCCTGCGGCACCTCAATCTTGGCCTTCTTGGCCTGACTCGCACTGCAGAAGTCCTCAATGTCCCGACACTGCTGTACCAAAGCCCCGAAGTCTCTCGAAGAAGAACCAGCAAGATGTCCAGCAATGTCCTCATTAAGTCCCCTCCAGAACTTAGCAGCTAAAATGATGGGAGTCGGTCTCGCCATACGGAAATGAGCAAACTTGACAAGCTCATTAAACTTTGCCAGGTACTCGTCCACAGACAATGAGCCCTGAACCAATCTGTCAAACTCTCCCTGCTTCCTCTCCTGAGCGTCATAAGGAAAGTACTGACCCATAAAGCAGTCCTCAAGGAACGGCCATGTCATCACATGCCCCTGCATCTCGAACACATGAGAGGTGTTCATCCACCAATTGTGGGCATCGCCCACTAGCTTGTATGTGGCGAACATCAGCTTCTGCGGATCGGTGCACTGCATCACCCTGAATATCTTGTCCAGGGCCTGGAGCCATCTAGCAGCAGCAATGGGGTCGTAGGACCCATCAAACGTAGGTGGCTTATGCTTGCGAAAAGCATTCAGCCGGCGGTCGATCTCGTCTCGATCCTCAGCAAATACGGGAACGGTCTGCATAGCCCCCGTCAAATGGCTACCCTCACCCATCTGACTCTGGGTGTCCTCCTGTTGACTAGGTGGAGGTGGAGGCGGTGGCAGTGGTGGAGGACACTGGCTAGCAGCAGGACCAGCCCTCATCTCCTCCAACATGACCCTCATCATAGTCATGTTGGCCATCCGGTTCTCCTCCAGAACCTCAGCGGTGGCTCGCCTGTTCGCCTCTCTGATGGCGTCCAGCATCGCCTGGTTTGCAAACCTCGTGGCTTCCTGGTCGGCTAGTCGGGCCGCCTGCATCTCAGCTAATGCAGCCAGGATAGGATCTGGTTGATCCTCGCTCGTACTCGGGTTCCTTCTTGGTGACACCATGACTCTGCACAAGTTACACAAAGAATGAGTTGATCAGGCCCACGCCATGTAGTCACATATCCATTATCATAATACACACCAATCAGAGAGAACACAAAGTAGACACGCAACAAAACATCCTAAGTTATTGCAATACATACAGGTTTTTCCCTAGAAAGTGCTCTGATACCATAAAATGTAACAGCCCGTGTTAATCCGGATTGTTAACATACTATCGTATTAAGCCACGCTTAATTAAAATGCGGAATAACTTTTTCTTTAATTCAATTATGACGTCATTAACCTTAGCCAACTTGATTACTTAATCAATTTCATAAAATACTGCCTGTATGTAAATTGCAAGACAACTAACTGAATACCTCATATATAAATATAGTGTAAGTATCTAAAGTCACATGACTACAACACATAGCCTGGACCATAAATCCTGATACTTTAATACAACTTTAACTAAGAAGAATATAACAAGTCTATGTGGCATGCACAAATCCCATGCTCACCAAATAAGGCAACAATGCCCAACAACGGTCTCAACATAATATCATAATCATAGCGGGAAAACATAACAGCAGTCAACATCCAGCATGTTAGCATGTCATAATAATATTAACTTAGCTCTAGCCTCCTACCACCTGAGCCCTCAACATTACCCGATCCTGAAATAAGCGTCCCCAAACGTGGGGTGAGATCTCTAAATAAGAAATCTCAGTAAGACAAGGGGTCCTCAAGGATCTTCCACGCCAAGCTCACTTACATGTGCAATATAAGTTCAAAAAGCAATATTTCCAATATTAGTTCCAAAACTATGCAGTGCAACAGATATTCGTGCCATGTGTGTTTATACAATCTACTGGCCAGAGAAATGTAGGAATACGTCTAAATCCACATGAGTACAAAGAACACCGCTTGCACCTCACCCACAGCCTCACCTTCTTGTATGTACCACATACTCAGGCTTACCGTATAGGTGGAAATCACATGCATATCATAAAAGCACATTGCATATAATAGCTCAACAGCATTCCCAAAACATCAAAGCATGTAACACAGCATGCATAAACCACATCCCCATGGGACATGGTGGAACCACAACATGGCTAAACCCAGGACACGAAAGCTTACCTTGCAAGCTAGCAATCCAAGCCAAGAGTCCAACCACTCTCAAGTCCAAACACAGCAGTATCACAATATGTTATGGACCAATAATATATCATTAATTACGCATCACAAGCATACAACTTAAAGACTACGCCTTTCCTTTACGTTTTACGTCTTAAGGCTTCCCACAAAGCCATAAGCCCTTAATCTCATGATTCTGACTTAGTTCATTAATTACAGAAGTTCAACTTCCTTAATCTAGGGTCCACAAACCCCCAATAGCTTACTGTTCGCACAACACAGCTACTGTTCTTCGAAATCCCAGGATATCCGGATATTACAAAGTGCATATCCGGATATGCATATCCGGATATCACACTGACCATATCCGGATATCAAGGTCCCATATCCGGATATGAATATCCGGATACCATATCCGGATACCGATATCCGGATATCTGTTCGACAAATATCCAGATATCTCATGACAGAATGCAGTTTCTGCATTTCGTGAATATCCAGTACAAAGGTCCAACTTTTAACACTTAACTACGTTAAAGCATGAATCTTTAATCTGTTGAAGGTTCATACTCATTTTACCTTCTTGTTTACTCATTAAACATGGCAAAGACATCAACTTTAAGCCACAAAACTATGATCAAAGATGAGGAGACTTACCCCAAGCTTGAAACAGCTCAACAATGGTGTTCTTGGAGCTCACAAGTCAGCTCCAAGGTACTGACTTTAGGGAGGACGAAAATGATGTAACAAGGTGAGTTCTTTCTTCACCAAGAAGGCTACTTGAAGCTTCTTCCCCTCATAACACCAACTCAGCCTCACTCCCTCACCCAAAACAGCCCTCTCAACTCAGAATGAGACCAACAATGTAGTCCCACAGCTAACTCTCACCCTCACCAAGTGTTTAAAATGATGGAACAAGCATCAAAGGTGATAACTTGGCCAAGAAATGAAGAAGAAGAGCAATGGAGCACAAGGGATGGAGGTGCAGCAAAGAGAGCTCACACACCAACACTATTCACGTAGGAGGCTGCACATTTTTGACCTAGAAACTTGTGCCATTTAGCATATATAGCCACTTAAGTCATAACGCGCAGTATTAGCCTTAATAGCAACGCAAAAGATCTTGATCCCAAACTTTGGAATATAAACCTACACATTTTTCAAAGATTTTTCATATTTTTATTTTATTTTTCGGAGCACCTTTCCGGTACATGCTTTTCCATAGCCAGTGTTAGTTCTGGCATCAGTTCTCATTATTTTGACTTGAAACTTGTTTTACAAGTCCTACGTGATATTCTAGTAATTATCATGCACTCGTTATAATTTTCCGGGATACTTTTCCGGTACGCATTTATACCGGGTAGCAGAATCGGTATCTGCACTTTTCTTCCGAAAAGCGACTTTCAACATTCTTACCCACTAATTATAATTATTAAAGCCTCATAATAATTATTAGGGTCAATTATGGAATTATTTTCTAATTATCATAATTAATTCACTAATTTCCTTAATTAGCGGTGCGGGTTCTTACAACAAGCTTAAATTGAGAAGAGGGGTTAGCGTAATATGTATTTAGATAAGATGATGCTAGGACTCCCCCTTAATATGTGGATATTTGTAAAAGGCGGAGTTCTAGATTTATGTTTACCTTGTTTTTATCTTTGGTGATTATGCTCCCCCTTTTTACCTTAGTTTATATATCTTTCTCAATTTGCAATATCTTCTCCCCCTTTGGCAACATCAAAAACAACTAAATAATGGAATGCAAAACAAGTAGGAGATACATATCAGCATATTATATCATAGTTATGAAAAAGATGAACATCCATCCAGATAAAGTAAATAAAGTCCAAAAAGTAAATAAAAGTTAGCATCAGAGAGCAGTGTCATCAAAAAGATAGTGATGCATAATAAATGATTGCAGGCGTCATAGCGCAGGGGAACCAGGAGGAGAGAGGTCTGTAGTGCCTTCATCCTCATTAACCATGCCAAGACGACGCTCGATGCGGGAAAGACGGTTGCTTATGATGTCATCCATATCCTCCAGATAGTCCATCACGTCGTCGAGATTGACAGGACGTCGACGTCGGCGTTGGCGTCGAGGAACCGGAGGGATAGAGGCACCCTCAGAGAAGGAGCATCCCCAGTGGCAGGAATATCAATAGGATCATCTGCAGGAATGGAATCATCATGAATAGGATCATCCTCATCCATGGGAGCAGCAGAATGAGCACCGGAGGAATAGACCCACTCGCCTGCTATCTTGCGAAGGCCACACTTTTTCAGCTGTGTGCCGGCAATTTTATGATTATTTTTCAATGGGGTCTTTGCCTCTCCAATCATGGGAACCTGGCTGTGCTCCATGATGGCCTGAATCAGCATAGGGAAAGGAAGAGGAGAATTCTTATGATGATGAGTATCCAGCATGATGCGACATATGGTGTCTGGCCAATAGATTGTCGTCTTGTTAAGGATGGCCCACATGAAGAATAAGTCGGTGTTGAGCACTACAGCATGATTGCCTCCCCTAGGTGAGATGACATGAGTGATCAGATAGTGGAGGATCCGGTGAGGCACTTGCAGACACATGGGAGAGGATTTGGTCATGCCAAGTTTATATGTGCCTTCCCTAACAACAGATTGAATGAATGCTTCTCTGTCGTATTCTTCATAGCTACGATAATCAGAGCCATCAAATTCTAGATCTCCAGTTCGAATATAACCAATAAGGGTGGTCCAATCCTGTGGATAGATCTTTATATGGATATTCTTGACTTTGGATTGCAGCACACGTGCATTGTAGGTTAGGTTTTGATAGAATGCTCGAGCCATGGGTGCTACAAACGGGCGACAGAGCTGAACAAATTCCAGCAGATGGACTCCCTCTAGGATGTTAGTGATGTCAAATCCTTCCGCCACAAAGAAATCAGAGTCGAGGTATTTGGGCTCAACGATGGGTCGGCGGAGATAGTGGGTGGCAAATTTTTTCTGCTGAACTGGGTCATTAGGAAAATAACGAGTAAAATCAGCAGCCTCAGCAGTTGGAAGATCTGGAATGGACTTTGAGCGAGTGCCAGCCATGAGGAGACCTAAGAAAAAAAATGGAGAATCAATAAGCAGTATTAGTCAGGAAAACAATAAAAAAGATGTAAAGATTCGATCCAAAAGGTTGATATTCTGTTGAGAATAGTTAATAGGCAGTAAAAGATGATAAGGAGATCAAAAATACACAGCTGCAATATTAGAAAAATGGCAAAAAAGCATACTGCAGAGGGAAGTATTTGAATACTTTCAGTAGTATTCGGATACTTTGTTCTGGGTATTCGACTACTACATGAATGGTATTCGAATGCTCTCTTTGGAAGATAAGTATTCGAATACTTTTCGAATTGTATTCGAATACTTTTCTCGAAGGAGAAGTATTCGAATACTTTTTCATAAGTATTCAAATACTTATGCATCAGAAGCCCAGAAAAAGTGCACAAACATCCAGAAATGCAACAAGGGACTGCTACATGAAAATGACTAAGCTTAGACAACATATGACCACGAGTAAACGAACGCCAAGGGAACAGAAAAAACAACAATATATGCAAACAAGGTGCAAGGTACAGATCAGAGCATACTCACAGAGAAACAAAAAATTAGGGTTCATAGAAGCATACCTATGATGATTCGAGAGGAGATGAGAGCAAAGGTAAAAGGCTGAAACGAAATACTCAGCTGCCGGATTCGCTTGGAAGCATAGCAGAAATCGGGGCTTTTTAGGGTTCAAAGGAGAAAAATGAGGGGAATGGTGCTGGGTAGTCGAATAAAAGCTCAAATCAGAGCATTAAACGCAGGAGTATTCGAATACTTTCTTTTAGAGAAAAGTATTCGAATACTTTTCGAATGATATTCGAATACTTTCTGGAGAATGAAAGTATTCGAATACTTTTGATAAAGTATTCGGATACTGCAGTTCAGAATGCAGTATGATGGACATGATTAGAACTGATTTTTTGCAAATTTTTCATGATATGAACGTCCAAATGAGTGATGATTAATACATATCACTATTAAGTCAATATCTAATGATAAGTATGCTTACCTCCAAGAGTGTGATTGGAACTTCAATCATTGAAGTCTTACCTTCACACAAGTTATTCACTTTAATAGTCTTCCCAAGATATCAAGTACGCGAAGTACCTGCAATTAGACTTTGTGGAAAGCTCCGACGCTCAAATTAGTGATTAAGATAATAAGAGGTGAAACATGCACATTTACAAGCAAGATGGATCAATTAAACCGATTTCCCGTCTTAAATTGGTGAAAACATCATTTGAAAGTGGTTTTGTAAAAATGTCCGCCAATTGCTTGGAGGATTCAACATGTTCTAAAACACAATCACCATTTTGTACATGATCTCTTATAAAGTGATGACGAATATCAATATGTTTAGTTCTTAAGTGCATGATGGGATTTTTGGTTATGTTGATGGCACTAGTGTTGTCACACCTAATAGGGATATGATCAAGATCAAGCCCAAAGTCCTTAAGTTGTTGTTTCATCCAAATAATTTGTGCACAACAACTACCGGCTGCCACATATTCTGCTTCGGCCGTGGACAGTGCTACACTATTTTGTTTCTTGCTATGCCAAGAAACTAGTGAACAACCAAGAAAGTGGCAAGTGCCACTAGTGCTTTTCCTATCCAATTTGCAACCGGCAAAGTCAGGATCGGAATAACCTATAAGCTCACATGGAGCTCCCTTTGGGTACCATAGTCCCACTTGGGTAGTGCCTATAAGATATCTCAATATTCTTTTTACGGCACTTAAGTGTGATTCTTTAGGATTGGCTTGAAATCTAGCACACATGCACACACTAAACATAATATCCGGTCTACTTGCGGTTAAGTAAAGAAGTGAGCCAATCATACCTCGATATCGAGTGATTTCAACGGGCTTACCTCCTTCATCCTTGTCTAATGTACACGATGTACTCATAGGAGTGTCAATCGCTTTTGAACTTTCCATACCAAACTTCTTGAGAAACTCCTTACAATATTTGCTTTGATTGATGAAGATTCCATCTTTCTCTTGTTTGATTTGAAGACCAAGGAAGAAGTTGAGCTCACCCATCATTGACATCTCAAATTCACTTTTCATGGTGTTAGCAAATTCTTCACAAAGTTTAATATTAGATGCACCAAATATAATATCATCAACATATATTTGAGCCAGTAAAATATGATTATTTTTCCTTTTTATAAAAAGTGTTGTATCAACCTTTCCTCTTTCAAAGCCTTGTTCTAAAAGGAACTTGCTTAACCTTTCATACTAAGCTCTTGGAGCTTGCTTTAAGCCATATAAAGCCTTTCTAAGTTTAAAAACGTGGTTAGGTAAGTCATGATTTTCAAAACCGGGTGGTTGATCAACATAAACTTCTTCTTGAATATACCCATTCAGAAAAGCACTTTTAACATCCATTTGAAATAGTTTGAAGTCCATCATACATGCAAATGCAAGCAATAATCTTATGGCTTCTAATCTAGCAACGGGAGCATATGTTTCATTGAAATCAATTCATTCTTCTTGATTATATCCTTTAGCAACAAGCCTAGCTTTGTTTCTAGTAATTATTCCATTTTCATCTAGCTTGTTCCTAAAGACCCATTTAGTGTCAATTATTGAGTGATCATTGGGTCTTGGTACAAGTTCCCAAACCGGGTTTCTTTCAAATTGATTTAATTCTTCTTGCATTGCCAAGAACCAATGTTCATCAATAATTGCTTCATCAATGGTTCTAGGTTCGATTTGTGAAACAAATGCTAAATGATTACAAATATTTCTAATGGAGTTTCTAGTAGTTACCCCTTTTGACATGTCACCTATTACCGCATCAATGGGGTGATCTTTTGTCGATCTCCAATTCTTTGGAAGATCACATTCATTCTTGTTGACTTGAGAGGTTCCTTCATTTTGATTTTGCTCCTTCTCTTTGTGTTCATCCTCTTGCCTTTTGTCATTTAAATTCATGTTGCCCAAGATTTCTACAAAATCATCATCACAAGTTTCTTTTCTTGACAACGAAGGGTTAGTCTCATCAAATATCACATGAATTGACTCTTCAAGTACCATAGTTCTTTTGTTATAGATTCTAAATGCTTTACTTGTGAGTGAATATCCTAGAAATATACCTTCATCGGATTTTGAATCAAATTTGCCAAGGTTATCCTTTCCATTATTTAAAACAAAACATTAGCAACCAAAAATATGAAAGTGTGAAATATTTGGTTTTCTTCCTTTGTAAGGTTCATAGGGAGTTTTCTTTAAAATGGGTCTAATTAAAGCACGGTTCATAACATAGCAAGCGGTGCTTACGGAATCCGCCCAAAAGTATTTTGGAAGATTGTTTTCATTTATCATTGTCCTTGCAAGCTCTTGCAAGACACGATTTTTCCTTTCTACAACTCCATTTTGTTGTGGAGTCCTAGGAGTGGAAAAATTGTGTTGAATTCCATTTTCATCACAAAAGATTTCAAAGTCTTGATTTTGAAATTCTCCCCCATGATCACTTCTAATAGAAACAATGTTCAAAGATTTATCATTTTGAATAAATCTGGCAAGTTTTCTAAATGCTTGAAAAGCTTCGCTTTTATGAGCAAGAAACAATGTCCATGTAAAGCGGGAAAAATCATCCACAATGACGAATGCCTATAATTGCCACCAAAGCTCATTGTTTGTGTGGGCCCAAAAAGATCCATGTGTAAAAGTTGCAAGGGCCTAGTAGTTGAGACAATATCTTTGGATTTGAAAGAGGCCTTTACTTGCTTTCCCACTACACATGCATCACATAACTTATCATTTTGAAATTTAAGCTTTGGAAGACCAATTACTAAGTCTTTAGAGATCAACTTATTTAAGTGACTCATGCCAATGTGTGCAATTCTTTTGTGCCATAACCATGAATCATTTTCCTTACTAACCAAGCAACTATCGTCATTTGAAAGAATGCCATCTAAGTCAATCATATAGATATTATCCACTTTATAGCCTTTAAACTTAACTTGCCCATCATTTAAATTTTCAATATTTAGAATCAAAAACAATTTTAAAGTCTTTGTCACATAATTGACTAATACTAAGCAAGTTATGTCTAAGACCATCAACAAGCAAGACATTTTCTATACAAGTTGATGATGAGTTACCAACTTTCCCAATGCCAATGATCTTTCCTTTGTTATTGTCTCCATAAGATACATGTTCATGATCCTTCCTTGTAATTGAAAGAGATTTGGTAATGTCTCCCGTCATATGTCTTGAGCAACCACTATCCAATACTCATTTAGAAGAAGCACTTCTCAAGCACACCTACAAAACAAATTTAACATTTAATCTTTGGTACCCAAATCTGTTTGGGTCCTTGTGTGTTAGTCATGGGTCTAGTTCCTTTAGGGACCCATACATTCTTTTGACCATTAATTCCATTCTTTCTAATCTTACAAGTTGATGCACTATGTCCTTTTCCACCACAATGATAGCATTTAATGAAGGGACTACTAGTCATGTAAGATGGTGATATGAAGAAGTTCTTATAGGATTTTTCTTGTACGTTAGTGTCGAATCCTAAGCCGGATTTGTTAAACAACATCTTTGTTTTCCAAGCAATGCATTTAAGTTGTCTCTACCACATGTAAACTTGCTTAGCACACTGTTTAAATCATCAATTTCACTTGTTAGCTTTTCACAAGAAGCACATGATGATGATGATGCATGATCATTCAATGATAAACATTTAATGCAATTTGTGCTGGCATTAATCAATTTAAGTGTGTCATTTTCATCCTTTAATTCTTTTACTTCTTTGTTTGAGCATGCAATTTGTTTTTCTAAGGAGATGGTCTTTCTCATTTCTCTAAGAGATTTAACATGCTCTAAATATTCACTATGTAATTCATCAAATAAATTTTTCAATTCATCATATGAAGGAGATATAGAAGAGCAAGTGGAGTTTACCTCGGATTCCGACTCATTGCCATTTTCAATTGTCATGAAGCACATATGTTGCATTCCTTTGTGAAAGTAAACTGGCCTTTGAAGGCCGATGCATGTAAGGTGTAAAAACAAAATTTTTACTGCGGAAACATACATGCACACATAGGTTCATGCTTTAAGACAGCATGATGTTACCTTGTTTTTGGCCTGATCAGTCAGGGAGATCAGATGTCAGCCTTGAAGGGTTCAAACCCTCTAATGGTGATCCACACCACCGTTCGTCAATGATGCAAGAACCCCTTCTTGAAAGCCACCAGATGAACACCACTGTGAGGCTTGCTATGCGCACAAGTGGTGAAGGTGGAGGCTAGGTATTCTGTTTGGAAAGGTGTAGTGAACTACCCTACAGAATAATGCATAAGATGAAAGAGAGTAGGCTAGGTTTTCTAACAAAACCCTAAGGAGAGGAACAAGTGTTATGCGCACACCTTGGAGAGGAGGAGAGAATTAAATCATTCAAAATGAAAACCAACTTTCAAAATACTTTGAAAGTTGCGCATGAAACAAGGGAGGATAAGGTGGAGCTGTTGCAAAACCAATTTTGCCAACAACCTCCAATCTTATCCTCATGAAATTAAGTTCAAAATAATTTAAACTTAAATTCATAAACTATCATATAGTATACTTTTCAGGCGCATAATTCAGCCCTAAAAGGGGTCCAAATATATTGAGTAGTTGCATTCAAAATTTGAATCAACTCACCCACTGATTCCCTCAACCAACAAATATGAATGGAGCTTTGTTTTAAGTGATAAGATGACATTCTTATCACTCAGTTATGCGCCCCAAAAAGCCCAAGAATGTGCTCCAACGATGCTTCTTGATCCAAGGAATATGTTCCAATAAGATCCTATCTTATCCTTTTGTTATGAAACAACTTTTCAAAGCCAATTCAAATTCGAATTCAAACATTTGAATTCAAATGTTCAAACATTCAAATTCAAAATTCAAAATTTCAAATTCAAATTCGAATTTCAAAATTCAAATTCCAAATTCAAATTCCAAAATTCAAATTTCAAATTTCAAATTTCAAATTCAAAATTCGAATTTCAAAATTCAAATTCCAAATTCAAAATTCAAATTTCAAATTCAAAATTCAAAATTCAAATATTTGATTATTAATTTAACTAATTAAATTAATTAGTAATGGCTTGGACTATCCAAGCCCATTACTAAGCTCCATGCACCACCCACCTATTTAGATGGGCTTCCAAACAGCTTCTTGGGCTAACAACCATTATTAGGCCCAATACCTTTAAAGCTAGTCCATCATGACTATAAGGTGTTAGTGTGTGACTCATTAGTTCCAACTTAGCTTCTGACATAACTGGGCTTGGGCCCAACAAGCCCACAACCCAATTAATGACAACACAGAGCACTAGCAATGCTTTGTTGCCCCAGAACTAGTCAGATTAATGACTTGATCATCCTATTGCACATATTTGGTTACCGTATGTATTTCCCTTCGTCTCGGTTATCTTCCCATTAACCTAGGGTAAGGAAATGTATCAACCCCTGCGGTTTAGGGTAAGCTTTATTCGAAATAGAGAATCTTCAATTTACTGACTCTAAAGGCAAATCATCTCATGATCTCTTTTACTATGCATAGATTCCCGAGTCTCTGTAAATGTCATCCCGATTTCTCCGGTTTACAGATAACCTAATCTCTCACAGAGATTTGACGAATTCCTTCAGCTTATGACCCTAGTCCTGTGCCCTTTAAGGACACGCCCAACAGTATACCTATGAGTCTCCATGTTTCAAGCAGACGAAGCATACAATCAAAACATGCCTTCAAGAACACAATGTAGGTAATAACTTCTGGTTTAAGGAAAGACATACCCAAACATAAAGAGATTACTCTAATGACACTATCTGTGAGATTTCCTCATAGAGTCTCTTTTTGGGTCTGTTCAGTGCAAGCTATACTCTTATAGGTCCACCCACGACTTTAGCTAAGATATCTCCATATCTGCAGCTCATGAGGTCTTTACCTTGTATCCATATACAAGTAGATAAGTCGTACTAGTCTTACTCGAGATCACTGATCCCCAAACTCAGTGTCTCTAGACTAGGAACATATAATTAGGAATAGACATGCAATATCCTTGAATCCTCATGATCGTGATCTCATCACAGATACTCAAGAGATACCTGTTCTATTCGAAGGGGTTTATCCAGTTCGTTCATATAATATTAACAGTAATATCGAGACACAATATGAAACTGAATAAATAGTGCTTTCATTTATTTGCGACAAACAAAGTTCTACATCTAGTGTCCTTTATTTAATCAAAAGATTGTCTCTAGGACACCCATATGCTAACAAGCTCCCACTTGGCCTAGAGCCAATCAGACCTAAGTCGTATGCCCAAAGCCTCATAATGACTATCATGTTTTCTCTGAGAAACAGCCTTTGTCAGAGAATCGGCCAGGTTATCGTCTGTGGGAACATAATCCATTTTTACATCATTCCTATCAATGATTTCTCTAATCAAATGATATCTGCGGAGCACGTGTTTAGATCTTTGATGAGACCTAGGTTCCTTTGACTGCGCAATGGCTCCTGTGTTGTCGCAAAGCAACTGTATGGGCTCATCCACGCTTGGAACCACCCTTAGTTCATTTATGAACTTCTTGATCCACACTGCCTCCTTAGCTGCTTCTAAAGCAGCTATGTATTCAGCCTCTGTCATTGAATCTACTATTGTCTCATGCTTGGAACTTTTCCAAGACACTGCCCCACCAATTAAGGTGAATACGAATCCTAACTGTGACTTGCAGTCATCTTTGTCACTCTGAAAGCTGGCATCAGTGAACCCTTTCACTGTTAACTCATTAACCCCACCATAAACCAGAAACGCATCCTTAGTTCTTCTTAAGTATTTAATGATGGTTTTGACTGCCGTCCAGTGACCCTCTCCAGGGTCTGACTGGTATCTGCTCGTAATGCTTAAAGCATATGAGACATCTGGTCTCGTACATATCATGGCATACATGATGGATCCAATAGCTGAAGCGTATGGAATCCCACTCATGCGATCCTTCTCAGGCTATGACTTAGGACACATAGCCCTTGATAGGTGTACCCCATGACTGACAGGAAGAAAACCCCTTTTCGACCCTTCCATGCTAAACCTCTTTAGCATCTTGTCAACGTACGTGGATTGAGATAAACCCAGCAGCCTCTTAGATCTATCTCTATAGATCTTTATACCAAGTATAAAGGCTACCTCTCCCAAATCCTTCATGGTAAAGTTTTCTGAAAGTCACTCTTTCGTTATTTTTAATGTGGGGATGTCATTTCCTATTAGCAATATCTCATCTACATAGAGCACTAGGAAGACGACATTACTCCCACTAACCTTTCTGTAAACACAAGGTTCATCCTCGTTCTTGATAAAACCGTTACTCTTAACGACTTCATCAAAACGTATATTCCAACTCCTTGATGCTTGCTTTAGCCCATATATTGCCCTTTGTAGTTTGCATACCATATGCTCCTGATCTTTGATTCCAAAGCCTTCAGGTTGTGTCATGTACACTTCCTCCTTCAAGAACCCATTCAAGAAGGCGGTCTTGACATCTATTTGCCAAATTTCATAGTCGTGGTATGCTGCTATTGCAAGCATGATCCTAATAGATTTGATCATGGCAACTGGTGAGAAAGTTCCATCATAGTCAACTCCTTGTCTTTGACGATACCCTTTTGCCACCAACCTAGCTTTGTAGGTTTGAACGTTGCCATCTGCATCAGTCTTTCTTTTAAAGACCCATTTATTACCGATAAGAACTATTCCTTGCGGTTTAGGAACCAAGGTCCATACCTTGTTCTGATACATCGAATCCATTTCAGATTCCATGGCTTCAAGCCATCTTGAGGAGTCAACATCTTTGACTGCCTCCTCGTAGTTACTTGGTTCATCATCCTCAACAGTTTGCTGATTCTCAATCACAAACTCGTACCTCTCAGGTGGATGGATGACCCTCGTAGATCTACGGAGTTGTGTGTTTACTTCTCCATTGGAGAACGTCGCCTGCGGCGCAGACTCGAGTTCCTCAATCTGTTCTTGTGGATCTTGCACTTCTTCAAGATCAATCTTACTCCCACTGCCTCCTTGAGAGATCAAATCCTTCTCAAGGAACTCAGCATTCTTTGACACAAACACTTTGTGTTCTTCCATGGAGTAGAAGTGGTATCCCTTAGTACCTTTAGGATACCCCACAAATAGACATTTATTACTCTTAGCACTAAGCTTGTCTGATGTCAACGCTTTGACATAAGCTGGCGATCGCCATACCCTGAGGTAACTCAGGTTGGGTCTCTTACCACTCCATATCTCATATGGTGTGGTCTGAACAGATTTAGACGGTACCCTATTTAGAAGGTATGCCGCTGTGTCTAAGGCATATCCCAAAAATGATTTTGGAAGTTGAGTCCCACTCATCATAGACCTAACCATGTCTAACAAGGTCCCGTTTCTCCTTTCGGAGACACCGTTTTGGTGTGGTGTGTAAGGAGCGATAAGTTGTGAGAGAATTCCATTTTCTCTCAGATAATCCTGAAACTCGTGGCTCAAATATTCATCACCACGATCTGATCGTAATGTCTTAATCATCTTGCCACGCTGTTTCTCCACTTCATTCCTAAACTCTTTGAACTTTTCAAAAGCTTCAGATTTATATCTCATTAGGTATATATACCCAAATCTTGATTTTTCATCTGTAAAGGTAATGAAATAAGAATATCCACCTCTAGCCTCAATAGACATTGGGCCACATACATCAGTATGAATGAGTTCTAATAACTCACTAGCCCTATGACTCTCAAGCCCTTTGGGCTTTTGTCGAATCATTTTCCCAGCTAGACAAGATTCACACTGTCCATAGGATTCCAAATCCATGGAGTCCAGGTATCCATCTCTATGCATCCTAGACAATCTTGTTTCATTTATGTGCCCCCTAGTCTACAGTGCCAAAGATTGATTATCCGTCCTAGGTCGTTTCACATCTATATTGAGCACTTCATTTCCCATTTCCAACACATACAATCCATTTATTAAAGAAGCAGTACCTTAAACCATATCATTCAAAATGATAGAAAAAGTACCATCCCTAATACTGAAAGTATAACCATCTTGTTCTAAACAAGAAATTGAAATAATGTTTCTAGAAATATGCGGAACATAAAAGACAATTATTCAAATGCAATAAAAGGCTCGTAGGCAAAATAAGGTCAGCATCTCCAACTGAATGAGCAGCAACCCTTGCTCCATTACCAACGCGGAGATCCACCTCATTTCTATCCAATCTCCTTGGGCTCCTAAGTACTTGCAACATATTGCAGATATGAGAACCACATCCGGTATCCAATACCCATGAGGTTGGATTAGCATAAGAATAATTTATCTCAATCATGAAAATACCTGAGGCAGAAGCATCACCATGCTTCTTGTCCTTCACATTGTTCAGGTAGTTTGGACAATTCCTCTTCCAGTAGCCTTTCTTGCCACAATGGAAGCACTCAGCATCACCCTTGTCCTTAGGTGCCTTCTTATCCTTCTTCTTGCCCTTCTTCTTCTTGGATTTTCCTCTGGGCTTAAGGGGGTCACCTTTTGCAGGCTCCTTACCTTTTCCCTTGGCCTTGCTAGGCCCACCAATCAAAAGAGCCTGTGTCCTATCCTTCTTAATAGACACTTCAGCTGTTGTTAACATGCTTAACAACTCAGGCAAGCTCACTTGCATCCCATGCATATTGTAATTCATGATGAATTGACTGAAGGAAGGTGGAAGTGAGGTGAGGACTAAGTCATTACTTAGCTCGGCATCCATGATGAAGCCTAGGTTTCCTAGCTTCTCCATCAGCCTGATCATCTTGAGAACATGACTGCCAACAGACATGCTCTCAGTCATCCTACAAGAGAACAGTTCTCTTGAGGCCTCATACCTCTCATGCTTGCCTTTAATATCATACAACTCCTTGAGATGTACGATAATAGAGGGAGCATCCATATGCTCATGCTGCTTTTGCAATTCAGGCGACATGGATGCCAACATGATGCATACTGCCATCACATTGTCATCCAAGTGCTGTTGATGGGTTACGAAATCAAATTCCGCAAACCCTTCTTCCCCTTCCCGGGGAGCTACGGGCATTACAGCATCTAAAATGTAGGCAATCTTTTCGGCCCTTAGAACAATTCTTAGGTTCCGATACCAGTCCATAAAATTTGAACCGGTCAGTTTATTCGTATCGAGTATTGAACGCAGTGAAAGTGGATTAGTCATACTATAAGCTGAAAGAGATGTAAAGATAATTTTAGTTAATATACGGTTATGTAGTTAAAAGCAAATTATTAAAGATTTTAAATAATTTGCCCCTCCCACTATTTTATCTAAGTCAATGACCCTTCCTATTTGACTTAAGGTTAATCTACTTTAGATTTTACCTTAGTGGGACTAAGAGTGCGGTTATTTATTTTAATCTCCGTCTGAGACCGCAAGATTAATTTAAATAATGGGTTGATCTTTATCAACAATATCTCATACCCTCTCTTAACATTAGGTTGACAACTCTTTGTCACTTAGTGGTGCATCTCATGCAACCAACCTAGCACCATTACCCTAAGCACATAAGCCCGGCTGTGCCTGCAACTTATGTCTTAGTTAAGCATTAAACCAGCACCCTAAGTGTCTTACACTTCAAACACTACTCTAGCTCAACGAAACAGTGGGTCCCAACTGAGTTGTGGAGCACCACTATGTAGAAGAGCTTTGAGTAGCATTGGTGGTGGGAGGTAATCATACACTTAATTATTTATTCCTTTTAAGGGTTCCTTTTATTTTAGGGTTAATTAGGTCCCATCAAACGCATATTGTAAGTTATCATGCTAGTCGTTACCTATGTCAAACATCTATCGGTATACACTAGTCGCTATTGGACAAACATAATAACCATACAAAATGCGGTTTGCCCAATTCATGCATACTAGACGTTCTAATCATACATGCATATAAACAGTTTATATTGAGATAGTCATGGTGCTCGCGCTTTTGTCCTTTTTGCTTCTTTAAGCAACGGCCGCTTGTCGTCTATACGCCACTAGCCTATTTCTCTAATTACACATAATTAAAGAAACTCCAAAACATCTTTGGAGGGACAAAATTACAAAATTTAAATTACAAATACACTTGTAAATTAAAGGGCGCGATTACACATTAATTTAAAATTCAAAAAATTCAAATCCGGGCACCATGACCATCCCCTTCCTGTTTGTACCTGAAAAGTTCAAAACTTGCAAACACAAACATTATATTATCACATAATACTTTTCACATATATTTTGACATTTAACATTTAAACATCAAAATAACATCAAGATTCATAATCTTAAATTTCTCAATTGGCCGAATTTAAAAACAATTTTAATTCAAATTTTGTTAATTCTTTCTTAAAGAAAACAAAATTAAACCATGCATGTAGCCACAAACTCCTTCATGGCCGAATCATATAGGTGACTATATGATAAATTTTATCACAAAATTTCATGCATATAAACATGAAACAATTCATGGAGAAAAATAAGAAATCATTCAAGGTACTCTTAGTACCCTCCATGGCCGAATCTACCATTTCAAAAAGGGTGTTCTTTTTAAAACTTTCATAAAGAAAAAGAAACTAAACCATGATGCATAATGTTTTATGAACACAGAATCAAATTTACATGTTCATAAAAACAAAAACTTTAACACTTTAAAGGATTTGTGATTCAAAATCCATATGCAGAATTTAAACTTTAACCCTTTAAAGATTTTGACCGTGAAAAACTCCTTTCACAAACAAGGTACCATCACTCGCCGATGGTAAAGCAACCGAGCTCTGATATCACTTGAAAGTAAACTGGCCTTTGAAGGCCGATGCATGTAAGGTGTAAAAACAAAATTTTTACTGCGGAAACATACATGCACACATAGGTTCATGCTTTAAGACAGCATGATGTTACCTTATTTTTGGCCTGATCAGTCAGGGAGATCAGATGTTGACGGCTTGAAGTGTTCAAACCCTCTAATGGTGATCCACACCACCGTTCGTCAATGATGCAAGAACCCCTTCTTGAAAGCCACCAGATGAACGCCACAGTGAGGCTTGCTATGCGCACAAGTGGTGAAGGTGGAGGCTAGGTATTCTGTTTGGAAAGGTGTAGTGAACTACCCTACAGAAAAATGCATAAGATGAAAGAGAGTAGGCTAGGTTTTCTAACAGAACCCTAAGGAGAGGAACAAGTGTTATGCGCACACCTTGGAGAGGAGGAGAGAATTAAATCATTCAAAATGAAAACCAACTTTCAAAATACTTTGAAAGTTGTGCATGAAACAGGGGAGGATAAGGTGGAGTTGTTGCAAAACCAATTTTGCCAACAACCTCCAATCTTATCCTCATGAAATTAAGTTCAAAATAATTTAAACTTAAATTTATAAACTATCATATAGTATACTTTTCATGCGGATAATTCAACCCTAAAAGGGGTCCAAATATATTGAGTAGTTGCATTCAAAATTTGAATCAACTCACCCACTGATTCCCTCAACCACCAAATCTGAATGGAGCTTTGTTTTAAGTGATAAGATGACATTCTTATCACTCAATTATGCGCCCCAAACAGCCCAAGAATGTGCTCCAAAGATGCTTCTTGATCCAAGGAATATGTTCCAATAAGATCCTATCTTATCCTTTTGTTATAAAATAACTTTTCAAAGCCAATTCAAATTCGAATTCAAACATTTGAATTCAAATGTTCAAAAATTCAAATTCGAAATTCAAAATTCAAAATTTCAAATTTCAAATTCAAAATTCGAATTTCAAAATTCAAATTCCAAATTCAAATTTCAAAATTCCAATTTCAAATTTTAAATTTCAAATTCAAAATTCGAATTTCAAAATTCAAATTCAAAATTCAAATTTCAAATTCAAAATTCAAAATTCAAATATTTGATTATTAATTTAACTAATTAAATTAATTAGTAATGGCTTGGACTATCCAAGCCCATTACTAAGCTCCACGCACCACCCACCTATTTAGGTGGGCTTCCAAACAGCTTCTTGGGCTAACAACCATTATTAGGCCCAATACCTTTAAAGCTAGTCCATCATGACTACAAGGTGTTAGTGTGTGACCCATTAGGTCCAACTTAGCTTCTGACATAATTGGGCTTGGGCCCAACAAGCCCACAACCCAATTAATGACAACACAGAGCACTAGCAATGCTTTGTCGCCCCAGAACTAGTCAGATTAATGACTTGATCATCCTATTGCACATATTTGGTTACCGTATGTATTTCCCTTCGTCTCGGTTATCTTCCCATTAACCTAGGGTAAGGAAATGTATCAACCCCTGCGGTTTAGGGTAAGTTTTATTCGAAATAGAGAATCTTCAATTTACTGACTCTAAAGGCAGATCATCTCATGATCTCTTTTACTATGCATAGATTCCCGAGTCCCTGTAAATGTCATCCCGATTTCTCCGATTTATAGATAACCTAATCTCTCACAGAGATTTGACGAATTCCTTCAGCTTATTACCCTAGCCCTGTGCCCTTTAAGGATACGCCCAACAGTATACCTATGAGTCTCCATGTTTCAGGCAGACGAGGCATACAATCAAAACATGCCTTCAAGAACACAGTCTAGGTAATAACTTCTGGTCTAAGGAAAGACATACCCAAACATAAAGAGATTACTCTAATGACACTATCTGTGAGATTTCCTCATAGAGTCTCTTTTTGGGTCTGTTCAGTGCAAGCTATACTCTTATAGGTCCACCCACGACTTTGGCTAAGATATCTCCATATCTGCAGCTCATGAGGTCTTTACCTTGTATCCATATACAAGTAGATAAGTCGTACTAGTCTTACTCGAGATCACTGATCCCCAAACTCAATGTCTCTAGACTAGGAACATATAATTAAGAATAGACATGCAATATCCTTGAATCCTCATGATCGTGATCTCATCACAGATACTCAAGAGATACCTGTTCTATTCTAAGGGATTTATCCAGTTCGTTCATATAATATTAACAGTAATATCGAGACACAATATGAAACTGAATAAATAATGCTTTCATTTATTTGCGACAAACAAAGTTCTACATCTAGTGTCCTTTATTTAATCAAAAGATTGTCTCTAGGACACCCATATGCTAACACTTTGCTTATATCATTTGAGGCTTTAGAATCTTGTAAGAAACATACATTTACTTCTTCATTGATTGAGTCATCGGATGAGCTTGAATCTTCATCCCAAGCCGCATAAGCCTTCTTTTTATAATTTTTCCTATCCTTGAATTGATTCTTGTCACTCTTTTCTTTCTCTTGATGCTTAGGGCAGTCGGCTTTAAAATGTCCGGTTTTTCCACATTCATAACATGTATGTGGAGGTTGAGAAGCTCCTTCATCCTTGAATCTTCTCCTTGGAGGAAATGGAGGTCTTATTTGAAAGTTCTTCTTCTTAAAGAATTTCCGGGACTTTGACCATTTTGCCACTGTTCATCATACTATTTACCAAAATGCCACGCGAACAGTAAAAATTACCAAAGTGCCACGCTGGGTAATTTGCTGCTGCCTGTAGCGAATTACGTGTGCTGACGTGTCGTCTCCTCAGTGGACCACGTAATTCGCTACACAGTGTAGCGAATTACGTGGTCAAAAGGTCTGTCCGGTCAGACACCTCAGCGACACGTGTCATCTCCTCAATGGACCACGTAATTCGCTACACAGTGTAGCGAATTACGTGGTCAAAAGGCTGCAATTTCAGCTGCTTCAGTGACACGTGTCGACCATGCAATGGTCCACCTAATTCGCTACACAGTGTAGCGAATTACGTGGACGACGGTCACCTGCACCTCTGCGTATGTCAGACACGTGTCACACATGCACATAATTCGCTACACAGTGTAGCGAATTATGTGCAGATTTTTTCCTATTTATACCCTGCGTCCCACCCCTTCCCCTCACCATTCTCTCCACTCCTCTCATACTCTCCATCTTTCTAACTTTTTTTCTCTCTCTAAAATATTTCTCTCTCCAAGATTTTTCTCTCTCAAGAAGGTTAGTCTCTCTTTTCATTTTAATTTTTTTTGTTTCTTTTTTAATATGTTTATTTAATTAATTATGTTTTATAAATATGATATTTATAATTGCATGAATAGGTTAGTATATATGTTACATTATTTAGTGTTTAGGATTGAAACTTTAGGGTTAGTAAATATGTTATATTATTTAGTGTTGAAATTTGAAATTTTAGTTTAGTGAGTGTGGTGTATTATTTAGTGTTGATATTTAACACTTTAAGTATTTGAAACTTTAGGTTAGTGAATGTGGTGTATTATTTTGTGTTGATATTTGAAACTTTAGTCTAGTGAAACTTTAGTTTAGTGAAACTTTAGTTTAGTGAAACCTTAGGCTAGTGAAATGTGTTAATATTATTTAATGTTTATATTTTAGGCATTAGGTTAATAGTGTTGTTAATTTATTTTACGCATAAATGAATGGTTAGATTAGGCGTACATAATTAAAATTTGTAATTAATTTATAATCTTAGTAATTACGTGAATTTATATTAACGTATAAAAGCTTAGGTGTAATTAATTTAATCTGTTATTTATTGTCCAATTTTTTTAAAATATTTTTTAATATTGGCATTTGAAACCTTAGGTTAGTAAATGGGTTAATGTATTTTATGCATGATTTAATTAGGTGTTAATAATTTAAATTTGATATTCATTAATTTTTAATTTAATAATTTATAAATATTGTTGATATTTTAGCCATTAGGTTAATAGTTATGTTAATTTAATTTACGCATAAATGGATGGTTAGATTAGGCGTACATAATTAAAGTTTGTAATTAATTTATAATCGTTAATGATTGTGCTTATTTTTTAATCTTGATTTTTAAAACCTTGGGTATGTAATTACGTGAATTTATATTAACGTAGGTGTAATTAATTTAATCTTTTATTTATTGTCCAATTTATTTAAAATATTTTTTAATATTGGCATTTGAAACCTTAGGTTAGTAAATGGGTTAATGTATTTTATGCATGATTTAATTAGGTGTTAATAATTTAAATTTGATATTCATTAATTTTTAATTTAATAATTTATAAATATTGTTGATATTTTAGCCATTAGGTTAATAGTTATGTTAATTTAATTTACGCATAAATGGATGGTTAGATTAGGCGTACATAATTAAAGTTTGTAATTAATTTATAATCGTTAATGATTGTGCTTATTTTTTAATCTTGATTTTTAAAACCTTGGGTATGTAATTACGTGAATTTATATTAACGTAGGTGTAATTAATTTAATCTTTTATTTATTGTCCAATTTTTTTAAAATATTTTTTAATATTGGCATTTGAAACCTTAGGTTAGTAAATGGGTTAATGTATTTTATGCATGATTTAATTAGGTGTTAATAATTTAAATTTGATATTCATTAATTTTTAATTTAATAATTTATAAATATTGTTGATATTTTAGCCATTAGGTTAATAGTTATGTTAATTTAATTTACGCATAAATGGATGGTTAGATTAGGCGTACATAATTAAAGTTTGTAATTAATTTATAATCGTTAATGATTGTGCTTATTTTTTAATCTTGATTTTTAAAACCTTGGGTATGTAATTACGTGAATTTATATTAACGTAGGTGTAATTAATTTAATCTTTTATTTATTGTCCAATTTTTTTAAAATATTTTTTAATATTGGCATTTGAAACCTTAGGTTAGTAAATGGGTTAATGTATTTTATGCATGATTTAATTAGGTGTTAATAATTTAAATTTGATATTCATTAATTTTTAATTTAATAATTTATAAATATTGTTGATATTTTAGCCATTAGGTTAATAGTTATGTTAATTTAATTTACGCATAAATGGATGGTTAGATTAGGTGTACATAATTAAAGTTTGTAATTAATTTATAATCGTTAATGATTGTGCTTATTTTTTAATCTTGATTTTTAAAACCTTGGGTATGTAATTACGTGAATTTATATTAACGTAGGTGTAATTAATTTAATCTTTTATTTATTGTCCAATTTTTTTAAAATATTTTTTAATATTGGCATTTGAAACCTTAGGTTAGTAAATGGGTTAATGTATTTTATGCATGATTTAATTAGGTGTTAATAATTTAAATTTGATATTCATTAATTTTTAATTTAATAATTTATAAATATTGTTGATATTTTAGCCATTAGGTTAATAGTTATGTTAATTTAATTTACGCATAAATGGATGGTTAGATTAGGCGTACATAATTAAAGTTTGTAATTAATTTATAATCGTTAATGATTGTGCTTATTTTTTAATCTTGATTTTTAAAACCTTGGGTATGTAATTACGTGAATTTATATTAACGTAGGTGTAATTAATTTAATCTTTTATTTATTGTCCAATTTTTTTAAAATATTTTTTAATATTGGCATTTGAAACCTTAGGTTAGTAAATGGGTTAATGTATTTTATGCATGATTTAATTAGGTGTTAATAATTTAAATTTGATATTCATTAATTTTTAATTTAATAATTTATAAATATTGTTGATATTTTAGCCATTAGGTTAATAGTTATGTTAATTTAATTTACGCATAAATGGATGGTTAGATTAGGCGTACATAATTAAAGTTTGTAATTAATTTATAATCGTTAATGATTGTGCTTATTTTTTAATCTTGATTTTTAAAACCTTGGGTATGTAATTACGTGAATTTATATTAACGTAGGTGTAATTAATTTAATCTTTTATTTATTGTCCAATTTTTTTAAAATATTTTTTAATATTGGCATTTGAAACCTTAGGTTAGTAAATGGGTTAATGTATTTTATGCATGATTTAATTAGGTGTTAATAATTTAAATTTGATATTCATTAATTTTTAATTTAATAATTTATAAATATTGTTGATATTTTAGCCATTAGGTTAATAGTTATGTTAATTTAATTTACGCATAAATGGATGGTTAGATTAGGCGTACATAATTAAAGTTTGTAATTAATTTATAATCGTTAATGATTGTGCTTATTTTTTAATCTTGATTTTTAAAACCTTGGGTATGTAATTACGTGAATTTATATTAACGTAGGTGTAATTAATTTAATCTTTTATTTATTGTCCAATTTTTTTAAAATATTTTTTAATATTGGCATTTGAAACCTTAGGTTAGTAAATGGGTTAATGTATTTTATGCATGATTTAATTATGTGTTAATAATTTAAATTTGATATTCATTAATTTTTAATTTAATAATTTATAAATATTGTTGATATTTTAGCCATTAGGTTAATAGTTATGTTAATTTAATTTACGCATAAATGGATGGTTAGATTAGGCGTACATAATTAAAGTTTGTAATTAATTTATAATCGTTAATGATTGTGCTTATTTTTTAATCTTGATTTTTAAAACCTTGGGTATGTAATTACGTGAATTTATATTAACGTAGGTGTAATTAATTTAATCTTTTATTTATTGTCCAATTTTTTTAAAATATTTTTTAATATTGGCATTTGAAACCTTAGGTTAGTAAATGGGTTAATGTATTTTATGCATGATTTAATTAGGTGTTAATAATTTAAATTTGATATTCATTAATTTTTAATTTAATAATTTATAAATATTGTTGATATTTTAGCCATTAGGTTAATAGTTATGTTAATTTAATTTACGCATAAATGGATGGTTAGATTAGGCGTACATAATTAAAGTTTGTAATTAATTTATAATCGTTAATGATTGTGCTTATTTTTTAATCTTGATTTTTAAAACCTTGGGTATGTAATTACGTGAATTTATATTAAAGTAGGTGTAATTAATTTAATCTTTTATTTATTGTCCAATTTTTTTAAAATATTTTTTAATATTAGCATTTGAAACCTTAGGTTAGTAAATGGGTTAATGTATTTTATGCATGATTTAATTAGGTGTTAATAATTTAAATTTGATATTCATTAATTTTTAATTTAATAATTTATAAATATTGTTGATATTTTAGCCATTAGGTTAATAGTTATGTTAATTTAATTTACGCATAAATGGATGGTTAGATTAGGCGTACATAATTAAAGTTTGTAATTAATTTATAATCGTTAATGATTGTGCTTATTTTTTAATCTTGATTTTTAAAATCTTGGGTATGTAATTACGTGAATTTATATTAACGTAGGTGTAATTAATTTAATCTTTTATTTATTGTCCAATTTTTTTAAAATATTTTTTAATATTGGCATTTGAAACCTTAGGTTAGTAAATGGGTTAATGTATTTTATGCATGATTTAATTAGGTGTTAATAATTTAAATTTGATATTCATTAATTTTTAATTTAATAATTTATAAATATTGTTGATATTTTAGCCATTAGGTTAATAGTTATGTTAATTTAATTTACGCATAAATGGATGGTTAGATTAGGCGTACATAATTAAAGTTTGTAATTAATTTATAATCGTTAATGATTGTGCTTATTTTTTAATCTTGATTTTTAAAACCTTGGATATGTAATTACGTGAATTTATATTAACGTAGGTGTAATTAATTTAATCTTTTATTTATTGTCCAATTTTTTTAAAATATTTTTTAATATTGGCATTTGAAACCTTAGGTTAGTAAATGGGTTAATGTATTTTATGCATGATTTAATTAGGTGTTAATAATTTAAATTTGATATTCATTAATTTTTAATTTAATAATTTATAAATATTGTTGATATTTTAGCCATTAGGTTAATAGTTATGTTAATTTAATTTACGCATAAATGGATGGTTAGATTAGGCGCACATAATTAAAGTTTGTAATTAATTTATAATCGTTAATGATTGTGCTTATTTTTTAATCTTGATTTTTAAAACATTGGGTATGTAATTACGTGAATTTATACTAACGTAGGTGTAATTAATTTAATCTTTTATTTATTGTCTAATTTTTTTAAAATATTTTTTAATATTGGCATTTGAAACCTTAGGTTAGTAAATGGGTTAATGTATTTTATGCATGATTTAATTAGGTGTTAATAATTTAAATTTGATATTCATTAATTTTTAATTTAATAATTTATAAATATTGTTGATATTTTAGCCATTAGGTTAATAGTTATGTTAATTTAATTTACGCAT